>PVJH01014699.1:0-14297 GCA_004026705.1 Nesogale talazaci | reverse complement strand
CTGGCCTTGGCCTTGTCAGATGTGTGACCTCAGTCAGAGAATGGGGTTGTGCGAGTCTGACGAGCACGGTTTGGAGATCCCTGACTTCGTGGGCAGCTGGCCACAGCCCTCTTGCTGGTTAACAAGTGCCCTTTTGTGCTGAGGAAAAGGCTCGTCAGGTACACGAGGACTGTGGGTTGACTAGAGAAACACATCCATTCACACTCATATACAAAAACGTGTTCTATCAAAAAGTCATTATATATTGAGAAAACATCCCAGCGCTGTCCAGATCAAGTCCATAAACCTGACACTATTCTCTAAGTCTCTCTTCAGACTCAGGCAGCCACATATAATGATGCAGAATGCAGGAATGTCACGGCCTGGTGGGCACAAAGTCTTGTGGATCCAGTGGCAGTAGATATATCTCCAGGACTCTGGCAGCAACCAGGGTCTGCCAGCAAGAAGGTGAAGGGAGAGAGACAGAGAGAGAGAGAGAGACAGAGAGAGAGAGAGAGAGAGAGGTTCCCAAGGCCCTTTTTATGAGAAGGTTATGCCCACAAGGACGCACCATCAAGCTGTGACCTGATTGACAGGCTAAACTCCACCCCCGCACTTTTATATATCTCCAAGTTGACATGAAATTATGTACACCCCACAGTGCCTCACCACTTCCACTTGTCATTTTGAGTCGCTACCTGAAACTGACAGGGGAAACCAGTCGTCATAAGGCCCTGGCTGGCAGGAATGCCTGGGAGAACTCTCATCCCTTTGGGCAGGGAGGTGGGGCATCTTCTGTGGGGGTCCAGGGCTTCCTAGTCTCCAGGTCCCCGCCCTCTCTGGCTCCTGGTGGTGCAGTGGGTGATAAGCTGGGCCATTCACCGAAACCACCAGCTCCTCGGGGACAGGTGAGGCTTTCTGCCTTGTGATGGGTTACAGTCTCAGAAACTCAAGGAGAGTAGTTCTGCTCTGACCTCCAGGCTCACTCCAAGTTGGCATGACCTTGATACCAGTGAGGGTTTCTTTGCCTGTTTGGCCAGATCTTGGGCTGGGGTCTCCCCAGTGGAAGAACTCAGGAACCTCCCAGCACTGCCTGAGATGCTGTTAGCTGCCCTCAAATCAGCTCTGAATTATGGGAACCCCACGCACAGCTGAGGAAATGCCACCTGGTCCGGTGTCACCTTCCGGATAGCTGGCATGCTCAAGCCAGGGTCCCCTCGTATTGTGTGAGCTTTCCACCCCCAGGGCAAGTCTCCCGGCCCTCTGTTGCATGGCGCTGGTTTTGACCTACGGGGCTGTTATTGGCTGAGTTTCCGAGGTCTGTCCCTAAGCCTTCTTCCTGGTCTGGAAGCGCTGTAGCAGACGGGGCACGCAGGCTGACTTTGTTGGTATTTGAGATACCAGAGGCAAAGCTTCCAGCATCCCAGCGACACTCGAGGCACACGCTGACAGATGGGGGCGCGGGATGGTACCGTTAGGGGAAAGTTATTAAGATAATGTTGCTGCCGGTTCAAGCCGGGGTCCCTCCCCTGGAGCCCACACGGCCTCCTAACGGAAGGCCGGGGCGAGAGATGGGGCCCTCCCTGACAGCACAGATGTTAATCTGTCCAGATAAAGCCACTGGAAACAACCTTATCATCCAGCAGGGAGGCTGGCACATTGCCCAGATCGCAGTTCCTGGATGAGTAATCACAGATTCAGAGTGAGCGGGCCACCCGCTTCTCCCAGAGCCCAGCTCTGGGGACCTCAGCTCCTCACTGGGCGCTGAGGGCAGGGCAGGTCCTGCTGGATGCAGGTCCTCCAGGCAGCCATAGAACATGCCAGACGCCTTCTGATCTGTCTGTGCTCTGAGGAGTGGGCTCCCCCTGTCCCATCCCGAGTCACATAATTGCAGGCATACTTATCTCGGGTGACCCTAACAGGACCCTCAGCCCCTTAGCAAGGGGCTGGGCAGCTGAGGCGGTTGGGAAATGTGTGCACGAAGGCATGAGCACCGTGTGGAGGGTGAGATGCGCTGCCAGTGGTACCGGTGAGATAAGTGGGGGCATCGCCCTGGGAGAGGCGGAGAGCAGCCAGCTGACTCAGAACGAGGACTTCAAGGGCAAAGACAGACACAGAACACAGCTGCCTGGGGCTGGGTGCTTGCTGGGGGCACAGGTGTGGTGTGCAGGTGGCTGATAGGGGGAATGACAGGGGTGGGACCGGCAGGACCCAGGGGACGTCCGGCAGGGCAGGGAAGTACCACGCTGGGCACTGGTTGCCGTCTTGGGGTGCCTGCAATTTCGGAGGGGCCTCTGGGAGACTTCAGACTTGTCACAACGGTGAGGAACTGGGATACCGGATCTGCAGTCCCTTCTCCCCCTCCCCCTTTGTTCCTGCTCCCACGACACCTAGGACACTCTGAGCAGAGCCCCTCGCCCCACCCTTGCAGCAGGACAAAGACCTCTGGGCAGGAGTGATTCTGATGAGAGATTTGGGAGGAGACACAGGTGCCTCGAGTCACGTGTCTCGAGGGAGAACTGAGCTCTTTTTTTTGGAGGGGGCATCACTGCCCTCTGGCGGGAATGGGAGGCCCAGCCTTGCTCTTATAGAGCTGCTGCTGGATTTGAACTGCCAAGCCAGTGGGCTGTAGTCCCACACTCAACCACTACACCACTGGGACTCAGCCACCAGTGGCTGCTTTCTCAGGAGTATTCTGCCAGGCCTGTCTTTGGAGCCACCTTGGGGTGGACTTGATCCTCCAACCTGCAGATGAGCAGCTAACTTAAGATCTGTTACTTCAGATCTGCACCTCTCTCTCCTCTGGCCCCATTCCCCTACCTCCCTTTCCTCCTCCTGCTAATAAATTAGGCACCCGAGGCCCACGTCTCTACAGTGAGTAGAGCTATCCTGAGCTGCAATGCAGATGGAGAAACCATCTCCCCTGCATCCTGGCTGCACCCCCAGGGGCCAGGCAGGGTCGGGTGAGGCGGGTGCGCTATGCACAGCTGTATGGGCTTCGGTGCCTCCAGATTCTCTTCTAAAGCTCCCCTTTGCCTGCATTTGAGGACAGGCAGCGTGGCCTCATTATTATTCCAGCAGGCTGAGCTTTAGTGAAACACAGCCTTTAATTTGCTTATTTAACATTCCTGGTCTGCATTTGCTGATAGAGTATAACTGATTAATTAATTAATTGTCGCCTGCCACGGCTCACGAGGGATCAGGACAATATTTCAGACACTAATGTGAGCTCGGGAGGAGGCAGGGGTGATGGAGGCGTGTTACCAAATCCTGGGCTGAGCACAGGGCTGCCCATTGAGGTCCTGGGGCTGTACCAGCCTCCGCGTCCACCATTCCCCAAGACATACAGGTCTGGAGGCCTGGTCTAGGCACCTGCTGAGGGAGGTAGTGGAGCCGTCAACCTGTCCTTGCCACGCTGGCCTGAGTCTGCCTGCCTGTCTGTCTGAGTCAGGACTGTGGTTGTGGTTTGGGTGCCCTCAAGTTGATTCGGCATATGTTGTGATTTTTAGGTACCGTTGACTTGGTTGCAATCTACAGCAACCCTATGCATCACAGAAGGAAGCACTGCAGGGTCCCACAGCATCCTTACATTCTTCCTATGCTCGAGCCCATTGGTGCAGCCTCCTGTGTCAATCCTTCTCAGTGAGGGCCTCCTTCTTTTGTGCTGCCCCACCAAGCATGATGTCCTTTCCGGGACTGATCTCTCCCGACAACACATCCAAAGTATGCAAGACCAAGTGTTCCCATCCTTGCCTCTAAGGAGCCCTCAGTCTGGTCTTCTTTCTTCCAAAGCAGATCAGTTTATCTTTATCGCAGTCCATGGCACTTTCAGTAGTCTTCTCCAGGGCCACAGTTCAGATGCATCGATTCTACAGTCCTTATTCAATGTCCAACTTTCACATGCATATGACGCAATGGAGAACACCATGACTCCTGTCAGGCCCATCTTAGTTCTTAAAGTAACATCCTTGCTTTTCAGTATCCTAAAGAGGCTGCCCATTGCATCTGTGACAGTGTGGAATGGTCCCATAGGATTTGTTTTGACTGTCATCTTTATGGAAGCAGATTGTCAGGTCTCCTCTCCTGGGAAGTCAGTGGGTGGATTCGAACCATTGACCTTTGGGTGAATGAATAGCGAGCGGAGTGCTTCATCATCACGCCACTATGACAAGACATAAAACCTTTGGAAGCACAAGCTCCTTATGCTGTGGCTTGCTTGTGGCTGAGTCCTGGAACCATGTGAAATTGTGTAACAGCTCAGCTTCACTTTCTGCAGCCAGAAAGCGGGGGTGATCCTACTTGGTCTCCCCTAAAGTGATTTTGCTCAAACAACATGAATGGAGAGCTCACATCTATGGCAGAGATAGTGCCTGGCAAGACCTTAGTGTTATCAAAGTCACTGGCAAGTCCAGGGAGGCAGGGCCTGTCGCTGGTGCTGGGACTGGCTTCGTCTGGTGGTGGTGAGCATACTGTCTGGACAGATTGATTGTGTCCCTATAATATGTGTTGTACACAGTCGTCTTGCATGGATCCACAATTGATGCTCACAGAAGCAGCGGTCAAGACATAAATGCCACTGAGTAAATCTGCTGCATGAGAACTTCTTTAAATTGTTGAAAAGTGCAAGCTCCCAATCCATTCATATATCCATAGTTTATGTCTGTCACTTTAGAGACATCATTATCGTTTTAGAGAACATCATAAATCATCTCTTTGGGGCATAAGGTAATTCTATTGATAGTGTCATTAATTTTGCCAGTGATATGGAATTGAAAACACTATTAAGATAAGGAAATTATACAAATATAGGCCAGCTTCAGACTGCAAAACATGAATTATTGACTTGTATAGTTTAAACTCTTAAGTGACTGGACACTAGTTACCCAAGCAATGGGGGTTGGTGATATTGCAACATTTTCAATAGGACTCATTCTTAGAGGCAGAACCATGCCTATCAGGTTAACACTTGTCATAAGGGTGCAACATGCAATGAGGACCTTGAAATAATAACTGTATGATAGTGCAGGCCCCAGGCTAAGAACAATTATTTCTTATGGCATGGCCTGCGCCATACACATCCTCATGACATGATCACTGAAGATATGGGTGCTGTCATTGTTTTAATCTGGGTAGACTAGAGAAAAAAATGCATAAGCACATATATGTATTAAGAAAGAATTTTATATACAAGAGCAACTGTACATTAAGAAAACACCCCAACCCAGTCCAGTCCAAGGACCCAAGTCTGATATTAGCCTATTTATCAGATACCAATCTATGAAGTCTGCTTCAGACTCATGAAACTCATGCAATGACCCTGAATTCAGGATGATCTCAAGCCAGTAGGGTAGAATACCTTTGGATTCAGTGGTGTTGTAAACATCTCAGCACCGCAGGGGTCATAAAGTGGCTCCTCTGGCTTCAGAGGTCTGGTTGCATTCATGTAGCTTGTCTGGCTCATGGCACTAGGGCAGCTCCATGTGGCTTCCCCTCAGGGATGACTCACAGGAAGTCAGCCTTGTCAGTAGAAAGTCTGCAAGGAAGTGAACCAAGAGAGATTGTGTCTGCTGCCTCCAAGAAGGAGTGACCACATTTCTCAGAATCCTCAGAGGAGAAGGCCATGCCCACACAGAGGTCTCATTGGCTATCTCCAGATGGACAGGCTCGACTCCATGCCTATACTCTTCATCCTCAAATTGACACCAGATTAGGTGACTGCCACAGTTGTAAAGTGTGCTGAATAAACAAAATGGTGGCTATCAGAATGAATAGCTTCTGGGCTCTTCAAACCTTGTCTTAATACTCATCTTACTTGGCTCCACAGTCAATGCAGGGAAGCAGCAGTCAAGAAATGAAAGCACTTGTATAGGGCACTTTATTGTATAGGGCAAATCTATTGCAAAAGACTTCTTTCAAGTGTTTGTTAGAAAGCAGAATGGAGACATCGATCAGTGTCAGACATGAAAAAATAACAATAATTTATAAATTATGAGGGAGGGAGGGTGGGGGATTGAGGGGAAAGCATGAGGAGCTGATACCAAGGAGGTTATATTAAGTAGAAAGAAAATGTTTTGAGAATGAGGAGGGTACAAATGTGCTTGACACAATAGATTGATGCATGGATGGTGATAAGCGTCATCTGTGCCTCCAAAAAAATAATTCAAAAAAATTCTTTAAAAGTGAACTGGCTGCTTTTGAAAACTCAAGTTCGCCTGAGCTCAGCCTTGGTATCTTCAAACATCTTGTAGGCAAGTGAAAGCTGAGCCAGGAATAAGGCAGATTGGAGAAGAATGGGTGCATCGGGCTTCCAAAGGAACCAATGCATCTGCCTTGAGTCACATAAAACCAAAATGCTCCTTAGAAGTGAGGATGGAGAGACTTGCACATGTTATCAGCCGAGACCCATTCCTGGAGAAGGGCTTCATGCCTGGTAAAGCAGAGAGTCAGGCCCAAAGAGCAAGACCCTCAGGGGATGGAGTGACACTGTGGCTGCCATAATAAATTCAAGCAGAACCATGCTGGGCTTCTAACCCCCTTGTTCTAGCTTGACCTCCTGCCAAGGAATTGGCACAACTTCATGCTCTGTGATGGGCCTCGCCTCCCCGGTGTGGACCCGACAAGTTTCCACTGTGAAGCTATATTCCAGGATGCTGTAATTACCTTCACCTCAGCCAGCAGGCTGACACAGAAATAAGGCTGGTTTTCCCATCCTGGGACACCCTCCCCACAACGACTCGGCATGTCTTGTCTGGCCAGGAGGCCCTGGGCTCGTTTCAGATGCAGGGACTGTGACTTCTTTTTCCGTGCCCTGGTTTGTTGATGGGCAATGTGCCTGGCTCCAGGTAGCTCTGTAATAAAGACTTGATGCATCATGAGTGAAGCCTCTGTGTCCCCAAGGTGGCTTTCTCTTTCTGCCTGATGGTGGTTGGGGACCTCAGGAAAGTCACTTCACTTCGAGGAGTCTGAGATGTTGACTTCAAGATTTGTAGACTATGTATGGTTGCTATGGAGATTAAACAGGTAATGATGTGAAAAGTGCCCAGCTCAGTCCCTCATGTACCATAGGTACTAAGAACAGCATCTCCAAGTCATGTTCAGGGAGGGGTGGAGGAAGCCCTTTTGCTTCTTTGTTGTCTCTATTTTGGTCTCCTGGGAATGGAGAAATGCCGTTTTAACAATAATCCCCCCCCCCTAGTTCCCCCAGAAACCTGTTCTCAGTCTCCTCATCCAGAGAATGGGAATTCAGGGTTTTTGACTAGAGATGGCCACAGAGAGCATGGGAACCACCCTCCCCCATCCCTACCAGGGCTCTGGGGAGCATCCTGGGCAGGAGGACAGTAACAGTGAATCCCCAAACCACATCTGTTGCCGCCCAGCCCATGCGACCTCAGAGATATCCCATTGGATGGAGTAGAATCGTGCCATAAGGATCCCAGGTTGTCATCTTTGAGTGCTTAACCATAGGGTCCCTAAGACTCCTTGTAATAATGGTTATTAAGTCAAAACCAAGCTTTCTGCCATCAAGTTGTAGCTGATTGACTGCAACACTATAGGACAGGTAACAACAGCTCTGGGAGTTTCTTAGACTCTTTATGGGAGAAGAAAGCGCCAATCTTTCTTTCTGTTGAGTGGCTGGTGGTTTTGAACTGTTGATCTTGCCATTAACAGCCCAACCAGTCACCACTACACCATCAGAGCCTCTGTGATGGTGATAAGATGGGCTTAATTCTGATTATCTCTGAATGAACAATTGACCTATGGGTGTGTCCATTCAAGCAGCAAGGTTGAGCAATGCCCGGTGAGGCATGAAGCCTCCATCTGTGTGAAGCCAGCTCATCTCCATGGGGTGTTTGGTGGGCAGAACCGATGGTGTCCTCCCCCTCAGCCTTCTAGCATGCTCCATGTTCACATTCCCTGGACCCACCCATTCACCTTGTGGAAATATCAACAGTGGCTCAAGGACAAATGGATTTGTCTTTGGTGTTTTGATTTGAGGAGAAGGCAGGCATTCCTTGGTGAGGGAGTTTAGAAGAGACTGAATGGGTAGAATGTGAAGAAAAGGATTTGTTGATGAGGAGGTTCATCTCAAAAGATCCAATTGCCTTTTAAGCAGTCTAGCCGTAGAGGTTGGTCTATGGTGGGAAGGACTGATAAAAGCAGAGATTGGGTGAGAAGATAAGGGGGCTGCAGAAAGGGCTTTGCCTTTCAAGAAACTACAGTCAAGTGAGAGCGACCATCATGGACAGAATGGAGCTCCATGGGGTGACGGAGTGCACACTAGGAAGAACAGTGGAGAAGGCATGTGAACAGATGGAAGGGCACAGAGAGGTTGACCTTGGGTGAAGGGTCTTGGAACAAAGGCACAAAGAGACCCAACTATGAAAGTTGGTACTTTAACAGCAAGACTCTCTCAAGTGGTGCAATGATTAAAGCGCTTGGCTGCTACCCAAAAGTGGTCAATGGTTTGAACCTGGCAGCTGTTTCAGGACAGAAAGAAATGGTAGTTTGCTTCTATAGGGATGTACAGCCTTGAGAACCCTTTGGGGGCAGTTCTACTCCACCTTAGAGCATTTCTGTGAATCAGACATGGCTCAGCTGAAGAGGGTTTTTGGTTTGGTCTTAGCAGAAGGTTCTAGATTCTTATTTCTGTTTTGTGAGGAAGCATCTAGGCCCATAGAGACTATCTTCTCCCCACCCCAGGGTATCAGAGTGTTTTTTACAAACCTGTGTCCCATGTCTGGTATAAAACACAAGAGTACAATTGAATTTTAAGAGATAGACTCTGGCTCAGCAAAGATGCTTTCACAGTCTTCTTCCTGACTTTTTGAAAACCACATGTCCACAGGTCACTAGGTATAAAGTGATGCCAGTCCCAGGATGCTTGGAGGGTCCCAAAATGGCTTGTCAGAGTTCCTCCCACCTTGGCCCAGAGACTGGTGTCGAAGCTGTGTCAGAACAGCAGTACACAATTCTGGGACCACAGTTACTTCCCACCACCAAGTCAGGGAAACGAGCCAAAGATGTCAGTCTTCCAGTAATCCTTCAACTTAGACATGGTGTCTTGTCATGGAGTTGGGTACCGGTTGCCGCTGCCGCATTTGCAAAAAGAGTCTTATCAGCGATAGGATACCTTCTTCTGCAATCTCTCCAGTAGGTTGACGAATGGCCTCCCAAAAGATACCCAGATCTTAATCTCTGGCATCTGTGAAATATGTAGGTTTTGTGGCAAAGGGGAACTAAGTTTGCAGATGGAATTAAGGTTGCTAATTAGCTGATGTTAAAATAGAGAAATTATTCTGGATTATGTATATGGGTCTGGTATAATCCCAAGAGTCCTTAAAAATGGAAGAGAAAATCAGGACGTTGCAAACTACAGAAAGAATTGCCCCAACATTGACGGCGTTGGAGATCAGGAAAGGGGACACCAGCCAAAGAATGTGGATGGACTCTTGAAGCTGAAGGAGACAAGGAGATGGATTCTCTCCTGGAGGGTCCAGAGGCATGAAGCCTTACCAATACTTTCAGATTTGCCTCCAAAGACCCAGTTTGTACTTCTAACACACAGAAGTCTATGATAATATTTGAGTGTTGTTATTAGCTACCACGTTTGCGGGGACCTCATACAGCAGCCATCTAAAAAGAATTTGCCTATCTCACCCACCTCTATTTGCCTACCCTTCCCACCTCTATTTCTCTTTCTAGAATTCCTGAAGCCTTCTCAATTTTGCATTCACTCATTCATGCCTATAGATACTCCTGCTCCTTTCTTTGGTCCCTAGTTTGTAAATAGCATTGAGGAAGAGAAAATATTTTCTCTTGTCCCTTTAGATGCTTAAGTCAAGTAGATCATGTGAAGGACTTAGCACATTGACCGGTGTGGGTTAAACACCTGTCAAACCTTGCTGTCTCTTTTGTTATCATTTTTCTCAGATTATATGATTCCTGGATGGGAGAAGATGTGATGAAAAGGTCAAAGGGAGCTCTCCTTAAAGTCTCACTCAAGTGCTTCTGCTGTGGCTCACTGGCCACCTTTCCTGCTGGTAGAATTCTTATCTGACTTGTAGAAGACCCCAGCCCAGTTCCCAACCAATGTACCTTATAGAGAACTACCGCCTGTCAGTCAGTGGAGGCTAGTGTGTTGCTATGAAGCTGAACATGTTTCAGTCCAGACTAAGATGACTAGGAAGAAAGACCTATGGGTCTACTTCTGAAAACCAGCCAATGGGAGTCTGATGGGTGACAGTAGTCTAATCTACATGTTTTCATGGGGCTAGGATCATCAGGAGTTGGGTACAGACATGAATGGAGCTAACAAAAGCATCTCTGAAATGGTTTGAGCTGGCCATGTAAGAGATTCACTGTCTGGAGCCCCAGCAAGAACTAGCTAGTCAGGGTTGAGCTGCAAGAGCTTTCAACAAAGCACTCTAATGTTTTCTCTCATCCAAACAGTCGTTGGGAAGCATGGATTTGACCAATGTTGCTCACAGGTCAGCTTGGCATCCTCTGTCAATGCCTAGATAGGCCATACCCACAACCACAGGATGGTCCTTAAGACCAGATGGAAGGGAGTGTACAGGATGTGCTGCAGAAATAGCCACTCGATCTGCTCATTCTTCATCATTTGCCTTGTCAACATTTCCTCCATGAATATTCTGTTGTTTTCCTTGGGACTTTGTCTACATGTTACTTTCCTATATAACTGATGTCGATTCTGAAGGAGGATAACAGGCAAAACAAAGTAGACTGGCCTCAGGACTAGACATTGTGTTAAGGGCTTTATAATCATGATCTGACTTTTTTTCTCTTCTTTTTTTTAAAATCATTTTGTTGGGAGCTCGTACAAATCCCATCATAATGCATGCATCCATCCATCCATCCATGCAAAGCACATTTGTACACTTGTTTCCATTATCAGTCTCAAAATATTTTCTTTCCACTTAAGCTCCTGGTATCAGCTCCTCACATTTTCTCTCCCTCTCCCCTCCCCTTCCTCCATGAACCCTCCATAATTTATAAATTATTATTTTGTTATATTCTACACTGTCAGATGTCTCCATTCACCTACTTCCCTGTTGTCTGTACCCCAGGGAGGAGGTTATATGTAGATCCTTATAATAGGTTTCCCCTTTCTACTCCACCTGCCCTCTACCCTCTGAGTATCGCCCCTCTCATTGCTGGTCCTGAAGGAATCATCTGTCCTAGATTTCTCATGTTTCTGGTTCCTATCTGTACCAGTGTACATCCTCTGGTCTAGTGGGATTTGTAAGGCAGAACTGGGATCATGATGATAGTGGGCAAGTTAAGAACTAGATGCAAGTTACATAATTCATTGTTGCTCCATTGTACTTTGTACTTTGACTGGCTTATCTCCTCCCCAGCAACCCTTGTGTAAGGAGATGTTGCTTCACCTACAGATGGGCGTTGGGTTCTCAATCTTTACTCCTTCTCATTTATAATGATATAATTTCTAGTTCTTTGATGCCTGATACCTGATCCCTTCAACACCTCATGGTCACACAGGCTGGTGTGCATCTTCTATGTGGGCTTGTTGCTTCTGAGCTAGATGATTGCTTGTTTTCTTTCTTAAGACCAGACTATAAAGACAACTTTACAGCTTAAAAAACTCAACCTGGTATAAATGGATTTGCCAGTGTTCAACCATTTGATCAGTCTAGAGTTAGAATTCAACCCTGGCCCGTTTGACGACGACGAATGAAGGCAAGGCTCCTTTCACTCCATCAATGAGAAATGTCCAACAGTTCAATTTTTTTTACCCATTTATGTCTTGGAAAATGGATGGTTTTTATTAAGCCCTTGAGACAATACAAGATCCTACTGCGCCTTACAAGCCATCAGATAAATATTAAATTATGTTTGATTAAGGATTTGCTAAAAAACAACAACAACAACAAAAAAATGTTCCCAAACTGTTGCCTTTTTCTGACATTGAAAACCAGGAGTCTGTGAATGTGAGATTGGGTTGGGGTGGGGGGGTTGGGTGGGGAGGGGTAGAGTGCTGCTCCAGGGAACATGCTGTCAACCAGAACATCAAGGCCCTGAGATAAATGAGATAAATGAGTTTTCTCCATAATAAATGAAATGAATCCAACTTGGAGAAGAACTCACCGATGACCGTAAAGAAAAGAATTTTTACAAAACGAGCGAGGAAGCAGGGCTGAGTGGACTTGGTAAGGACTGACAATGGACTTCATCCTGACCTTCCCAACTCCGTCCCTGCACTCTGTATGGTGTGAAGGGAGGGGTGTGGACCATGCCCTCTTTCTGCTTCCTATGTGCCCTGTAAGTGACCATGCCCTTTAAAGGTAGGGGAGGAGGAGGCACAGCATCCACAGTTCAGGGAGGCAGTAGAATTAATTCCTTCCTGTCAAAGAGGCGACTTGAGTTCATCTTCCTGTGAGCTAAGGAGATGATCTCTTGGCATTACATCTATCTACTTTATCTCTCTTGTCTCTTAGGCAGTGAAGGGACCCTGTTTTGGATGGGAGTGTCCCCCCCGCCCCCCCATCCCCAACACACCAAGAACATGTGCAGGTAACCTGTGGATGGAATTCTGACTGGGAAGAAGGTTTTCTTTGTGCTGGTAATATGTTGTGTCTTCAATCTAATAATAACTTTTGAGATAAAAATAGGGCCGATTAGCAGTTAAGACAAGATTTTTTTTTTTTGCCAAAGCAGAGAGAGAGAGAGAGAGAGAGAGAGAGAGAGAGAGAGAGAGAGAGAGAGAGACTTTTCTGAGTGCCAGTTCTCCAAAGGTGGATTTTTATCTCCTGAACTGTCCTGTAAAGCTACACACTTGTACTATTCCATGGCTACATGTATATGTATCATCTAGTTTTCTTCATATGAATCCCACAGGGTAGATGTTACCTCACGTGTTTCCTAGTTGAACTCAAGTCTCCTCTTTGACAGGAAGGAATTAATTCTACTGCTGCCCTGAACTGTGGATGCTGTGCCTCCTCCTCCCCTACCTTTAAAGGGCATAGTTGTGTCAACTTGGTTACACCTATGGGAAGGTGTGGGTGGAGTCCAACCTCTGAATCAGGACACAGTCTCATGTTGTCTTCTTGGGGGTGTGGCCTATCTACAAGACCCCTGCTGCAGACTTGACTCTTCCCTCTTTTCTCCTTCCTGCTTGGTTGGATCCTGCACCTGTCAGATGCCATGGCCTGTGGACCTGTCAGGTCTTGGTGCCCTGCCACATTCCTGTTGGTCTTCAATCCCCAAAACTGTGCTCACTGGCCTATGATCTCCCAGCTTCCTCCTTGTCTTTCCTGACAGCTGTGGGAAGCATCAGGCCCAAGGACTTGAATTCAGCAAGGCTGGGTCGCTTCCTTGATATAAATTTCTCGCATGACATAACATTCGAATACATAAATGAGTGTCGCTGGTTTTGCATCTCTAGACAACCTGAGTGGATGGCCCAGAGGAGTGGATCCCGGGCCTCTGTCTGTGGAGATGACCACCCAAGGCTGTGGAAGCAGTGAGTGGTGGAGCAGAGACTCCATGGTGGTCTTGAAAGACCGGGGCTTCTCAGTGGGGAGGACTGACCCAGCCTGACCCTGGAGGGGCTCTGCCCTAATGGATGTGGTGTCCTGTTGGAAGTCCTGGTTGACCCCAGCCCCTGCTTCTCCCAGAGGTGTTGGAGGCTGCTCCTGCTTGTTTCACTGAGAGCAGAAGTTTACTTATTAAAAAAAAATGGTGTTCTTTCCCTCAAACTCCATAAGTAAGGCAAAGAGGATTGAGTGATTGAATGTTAACAAAATAAACCCCTCAGAAATAAATGAACATTTTATAGGGTGCTTCATTTCAGTTTCATGAACTCCAAAATAGCACTTCAAGTGATTAATGTTTTCTTCATTAACCATAACTAAGCCTGGGCAAAGTCTCCCTTTTCTCTAACTTTTTTTTTTTTAAGAGATCGAGGGTGGTTCATTTCTAAGAGTAACCCTTTGAGACCTGTTTAGGTGTGAGCTCAAAGTAGTGAGGAGAGTCTGGGCTGTGGAGTCAGGCAGACTTGGGTTTGAATCTTAGCTGTATGGTCTTGCTTTGCAGTATAATACTGGATATTCACAAAAACGTCAAAGAAGCACCGTAGTCTGTTACATTGTTGATCCTTGATGAGCTCTGGAATTTATGTTTGTTGCATCTGGGCTGTGCCTGTGACTTACTTTAATCAGTAGAGTGACACTTCCAAGAGTGAAAAACTCCAACGAAGTGGTTCCAGCTCTAACAGAATGGTTCTCAACTGGGCGTTTGGCAAGGATTTCATCCTCCTTGGATCCACAATGATGCTCATG
>PVJH01014698.1:0-56043 GCA_004026705.1 Nesogale talazaci | reverse complement strand
GCCCGCTGGCACAGTCAACCCACCCACTGCAAACCCCAAGGCCAAGCCAAGCCGGATCAGCACCGTGGTCTGATAAATAGATATAGTGAGCTGAGACCCAGGAAGGACTGGGGAAACCATTGCAGAGGGTCCTTGTACCCTCTCTGCATCCTCGGTTTAAAATATATGTGTGTGCATATATATACACACACACACATAGAAATGTCCTCTTGCCTCTTCTTCCCTGCCTTGGGACCCCACCTCTAACCTTTACAGTATGGTTCATTCCAGATTTGAGGACCCCTGACACTTGAAGCCTGAACTCAGAGCTATCTAGCTCTGGGAAGTGGTGAGACCCTCAGAGATCCTCTTCCCCTTTTACCTCTCTTTTTCTTTCCCCTTTTTCTCTGGAGGTCTGGCTGAGGGGCCTCA
Organism: Nesogale talazaci; assembly: GCA_004026705.1. Lineage (NCBI taxonomy): Eukaryota > Metazoa > Chordata > Mammalia > Afrosoricida > Tenrecidae > Nesogale > Nesogale talazaci. The sequence continues at coordinate 55,632 of PVJH01014698.1, read as the reverse complement.
GACCTCCAGGCCAGCATGAGCTTCCTTTCAGCTCTACCTGGTAGAGAAGGGTGAGCTTCCAGAACTGTAGAGGTAAAGGTTTCCCCAGAATTCTTCTGGGCATGTGGACTAGGAGAGGGCTTTTTTGAGTAATGGCCAAACCTCAGTGGATTTGGCACTCTCTCTGACCTCAAGACCTGGCCACACACCTCCATGTGTCTTTCTTCCTGCAAGAGGACATAGACTATGAGTGCACTGATGGATGGGACTCTGCTTACACTGGGCCCCAGTTGGGGCAGTACATTCTCTTTGGAGCCAGCCTATGACCTCTCTCCAGTAGGCCCCAGCCCAGCCCTCTTCAGCTTCAAGACCTTGCCTTTCCCTGTATCGTTCTTACCCTAATCTATCTCCAGGCAGGTTTTGGGGGGCCCAGGTCAGGGATGAGAAGGGCACTGCCCTCCCTCACCCATGTTGCATGCCCCCCATTCCCTTAGACTTACCCCACCTACAACTGAAGACAATGCACTTTACAGATACCACCCACATACACCTAGCTGGGGGGCAGGGTACCTACCATCAGCCCTGGGGGGAGAGGCTCCCAGAATTCCATGATGAGCCCAAATGTTCTTATTGAAGCAGAGATCAAAACTATCAGAACAGGCTCTGGGAGTCAAGATGCCCGAGTCCTGCTGTTCATCAAAATCTCCGCAGCCTCTCCATCCCTGTTTATTTATTATAAATATATTTTTACAAATCCCAGCTCCTCCTCTTACCCTGCATATCCAGCCCCTTTCTCAGCCCCTGCCTTGCTCTTCCCTCTCGGATGTATGAAGGGCCAGGAACCCCAGGCCCTGGGGACAAGGGAGGATGGCAGTGGGAGGGAATGTATGGAGCTGGGGCTCGGGCATTGTCTTTTTTCCTCCGTGTATATAAGAATGTATATTTGATGCCTCATAAAAGATCTTGTGCTTACCTCCTGCCTCTGTCTCCTACTTATGCTCCCCTCCCCCGACTCTGGAGCCCCAGGAGAAAGAGGCTTTAGCCCAGGGAGGTAATGTGCTAATGCAAGGAGTTCAGGCAATTCCAAGGGAAAGGCAATTGGACTGGATAGGAAGTAGGGATGAGGGATTCTTTTTCCTATCTCAATTCATAGCCTGCATGACATAGTGGGCTATGGAGTTGACTCAGTTCAATTGCTGTTTTTTTCACACCTCCCTAGGCACGTGCTCTCTTTGAGTCTCAAGTTTACTCAGCCTAAAACTGAGGGTAAAAAGCCTTTGACACATGGATTGTTGATGGTTCCATGAAGTACTGAAATTCAAGCAGCAGCCTGCATGGAGTAGGTGCTCAAAAAGTTAGTTCATTTCTCTTCCTTCCACAGGTTTGATACTTCCTTCCACTCTTGTGTCATCTATCCCCACACTTCCTGTGGCAGGCCTGGCTTTGTCCTGGAGTCCCCTCCATAACTTCTGGTCACATCTCTGTCCTTGAGGGGGGAGAGGGTGGCTTGCCCCAGGAAGGGCACAGAGCTAGATAAGAGGGTAAGTCAAAAAGTATTGCTACTAGGGTTCCAGTTTCTATATGTATGAGTTTATTCCAAACAAAATGTGTCTCAACTTGTCTCTACAATCAGTGAATGACTACAGACCAGTTATCTCATTAACACACTTGCTTTAATCTCATTAAGATGCCTTTTAAAAATGACACACTTTGTGCCATAGGGGGAAAAACTATTTTAAGGTCAGGGTTAATTTCAAAATTTTAACAAAGCTCAAGTGGATATCTTTCCAAATCACTGAAGCTTTTGCCCCACATAAATATAACTTTTTAGATGAATTGAGCATTATAAGGAAGATCAGGGTGATCTCAAGATGAGCACAGAGAGAGAGGAAAGAGTGTCAACCTTGTCAAATGAAGAAACTGGCTTTAGTCCAGAAACTGATAGAAGACCATAGATTACTATTGATGTGATACCTACTGAAGTTGGGATCTCACATAATTTAATATTTTCAGTTTTAAGTGAACATGTTGGACTCAGCAAGCTTTCAGCCCTCAAAGTGTTTTATCTTTAAAACAAGATCAAAGCTAATGGGCACAATGTGATGGAATGAAACATAACCAGAGACTAGTCTTGGATTGACTAGTATGATCCTGAGAGCAAGACCCAATCAAAACAGTGTGGTGGTTTCTGAGAGGATCTGTTGAGCTAGTTGAATCAAGGTATAGAGTCAGCACAGAGAGTTATGGCAACTGTTTTGTGGGAACTCCAAAGGAAGGTAACCTTGATGGATTTTCTTGAAGGACATCAGATAATTAAGAGGTTTATGATGAAGTTTTAAGAAAAATGGAAAACTACCCTAGTGAGAAAAAGATAAAAATGTGTGTCAAGTATCCCCTGATTGCAACAACATATCTGCTCATTCTTCAAGGATAGCAAGGGTAGAAAATCCTAGAGAATTTTGTTAGGAAACTTTACCCACCCTACAGTCCTGATTTGGCCCTTTTGACTTAACATTAAAATAACATCAAAAAACATTTAAAAGGAACATACTTTGAGTGCCCTGAGGATGTCAAAATTAATGTTTTGATGTTCTGTAATTCAAAGAGCATAGAATCCCTCAGGGAAGGATCAGAGAGATAACAAGACTTCTTTTAGAAATGAATGACTCACATAGAAGATATATTAAGAACCAATAGCTTCACAATTTACTGTTTTTGTTTCAGAAAAGTTTTATGATTTGTGTGGCAATACTTTTCGACTTACATGCATGCATTATAAGGCATATATATATATATATATATATATATATCCAGAGAATCTAACTTATGCCACACGTCCAGCCAGAAAATAGTTTCTGACTTCTAGCTCAGTTCTCCTTCCAGGCCTGCAAACCAGCTCCATATGAAATGGGCATCTTGAGCACCTTGATGTCCTGTGGTTCAGCCAGCCCAGGGGAGATGAGGCAGAGCAACGACTAGGTTACATTCACTGGGGTTCCCAGAAGCACCAGGCAGTAAATATTTTTGCTGCCTCCCTGAAATCTGGAGTGGTCTCCAAAAGAGAATGGTTTAAATGGCCCCATTCTTTAGCAGATGTGATCATTTTCTTCCTCATATGCACATTCAAAGGCAGCCTCAGGAGGACATCAAGCAACAATAGCAGCATCTAAGCATTAGATGCCTCTGATCAAGGACCATAACATAAGCCCAGAGAGCCCTGAATCAAATTCAATCTGTATGTTGTTGTTTCTTCCCTGGTAGAACAAACTGGACTACCTCTGGTCACTCCCCAATCTTCCAACCTCAGCTTGATATTGGATTCATTTTTACAAATATTCAGCTTTTCAAACTCAAATCCTGGCTCAGTGCCTTGACTGTGTTTCCTTTGACAAGTGACCTAGCCCTTCATAGCCTGGTCTTTTATCTATAAAATGGACATAATTATCTTGCAGAAGGTGTTAGTCTGGGTTGCCTAGAGAAACAAACCCAGCGACACCCATATATGTATAAGAAGGGACCTTATGTCAAGAAGGCATCCTAGCCCCATCCAACTCAAATTCATGGGTTCGGTGCTAGGTAGGGCTCTCATCGGACTCATAACTGCAGGCCACTAAGGCAGGAAGGAAAGCAGGAATCAGGGAGATTACAGGCCAGTGGGTGCAGAGTTGTGTGAACCCAAGACTGGTAGAAAACATGGCAGGGTAGAGAGGGCTCGCCAGGTCTGTGGTCCACATGAGACCACCCCTGGAGAAAGGCACAGTAAAGTAAAGTCGCAGCAAGAAGAGGCAGAAAGAAGAAGGAGGTCCCAGTGTGTCTCTTCTAAAAAGGTCCAACCTCCCAAGAAGGTATCATTAAGCTGTGTGACCTGATTGACAGGTTGGACTCCACCTCAACATGTTCAAACAGGGTCAAGTTGATGTTCAAACAGGGTCAAGTTGGCATAAAATCTAACTGCCACCCAGGGCAACAGATACATGTGAGGTATATACACCCTCTCAGACACATAATAAGCTAGAGAGAGAAATGAGTGTAAATTCTTTGTTGTGATACTGGAGATCCTCCATGGGGTGTCCCCAACCTCTCTCTGTCATCCTCTCATTTTCCTCCAACACTTTGGCCAACCACTCACTGTTCTCTGAAAATGTTTGTATTTTCCAACCTCAGTATTATTACCTGTGCCTCACCCCCTGTCAGATATATTTCCCCTAATATTTCTGATAAGTGCTTACTCTTGTAACATGGTCTTAAATGATCCATCTTTTACAAAATGTACCCTTCATCACATTCTTGAAGATTATATCATTGCCTAGCATCTCTAGCAGGCCACAGTGCCTTCAGAGTAACACTGGTCTGAATTATCTCTGTCCAGAGCATTTCCCAACACAGTTTTTGGCACAGCATGCAATCACTAAACTTTTGTTAACAAATAGTTTACTTTAAGCTATATCTGAAGATATCTCTGCACTGGTTGATGTATTGATTGATGCAACCTGCATTCTAGTGTTGGGACCCCTCTGGAACCTCGTGCTTCCTTCATCTTCCCAAGTTTTACTCCTCCCCTTCTCATTGCAGTTTAAGCACTGAGTTTTATCTGCCCTGTCTTCTCACTCTCTACAGAAGCTCATCATCTAGACTACACAAGGGTAGTTCATCTCTTCCCATTTCTTTAAGGACCTGGGGACAGCTCCACTGCCTGTCATATCAATGATTCTACTACCAGTCTCTTCTGAGATGTGGCTGGAACAACATATAACAAAGGATGAAGATCCTAGAATCTCAGAGTTACTTTTTTTAGAATTTCAGAGTTCTGATCTTTATTCTAGTCCAGTACTGTCCAATAGATCTTTATGTTCTTTGTCTGTGTTGTACAATAAGTAGCCACATGTGGCTATGAATGTTTGAAAAGTGTTTAGTTAGCTAGCTGTCTGCTATAAAAAAGCACTTTCCCCTTCTCTCACATCTCAGGAACTGAATTTTAAATTTTCCTTTAAATTTAAACACTGGGGAAGTGGCTACCATACTGGACAGTGCATAACTGGACCTCCTGGCATAGCCTGACAGAGATGATATCAATATAGGAATAAGTGTGGACCCAGAAGGAAGGGGCACATAATGGAAGGGGAAAATAAAACTTGGGGGCATGTTGAAGAAGGTTTTCTGGAAGTGTCCTTTGAGTGGAGTCTTGAAGGATGAGTAGGTAAAGAAGGACATTTGACAGAGAGAAGCATAGACAAAAGCCTGGAGGCATGAGAGTATTCAGGTCTTGGTGGAATAGTGAAAAAGGAATAGGAGAGCACAGCCTAGGCAGTGGGCACAGAATATGCCAAGCAAGGAGACTGACGATCCTTCTCTGTATTTCCATTCCTGTGCTACCAACAGATTTCTGCTGCCAGCCTCAGTAGAAAACAAAGCAAAATCAGGTGACATGTATTCTTTCTCTACCACAGAATGACTATTTTCCCTTTGCAATTAATGCGTAGTTTGTAGTGAGATGTGTTGAGATTATATACATAGCTCCTCAAATGTTCACCTACTAGTTTCATCATTTACTGAAACTATTATTATGGCTAAAATAGGCAAATGGTGACTTTCTAATGCCACTGTTCTTTCTACGTGCATTAGTTAGCTTTCTGATATAAGAGAGAGCTTTCATTTCTCCCACACTTATTTAGATCGTCATGTACTCATCATTGTCTATTTTATTCAATGGGTTATAATAGATTACACCTACTCCTCACTATTGACTATCTTGCCTGATATTTCACATTTATGACAATAGTAAAAAAAATCTACTATCCAACTATTTTGTTCATTAACAATGTACATTTGACAGGAGCGAAGGCTGAAGTGTTAAGTAAAATTAATGCTGAAAGTTATGTGTTTACTTGGCTAGGCTATGATTCCTAGTAGTTTGACAATTATGTAATGATATAGTCAGCTTCTTTTTTTTAAATACCATTTTAACAAGCTGGCCTTTGGAACCTAATCATGTCAATGAATGAGTGAAAACCGACAACTATACCCACTGTCACTGAACTGATTCTGACTCACAAGGTTCCTATATGCAGTTTTCAGTACTATAAATTTTTACAGGAGTAGACAATCTCATCTTTTTCCCATGGCGCAACCTGTGGGTTGGACCTTTGTATTACCAACCCAAAGCCTAATCTACAGTGCTACTCGATTGCCTTTGTGTGTCCCAGTATTCTGCATCTTGATCTTCAAAATGACCCAATTTTGACCAGCAAGAGACCCTTCAAGGTAACTTCTATATCCTTTTGACATCTCTCCATTTTTCTTTGAGCACTTTCTTGTTTTCTGGTATCACAAGATGCTCCCAGCCCACCTTGAACCTTCCATGCTCCGATCTGAAATTTGCCATTTATTTCTCTAAGGAGCCTTGATTTTTTTTCTTTCAGTAGAGTATGGCAGTTAGAAACCAGTATTTAGGCAGTTGGTCATATAGCTATGCTTTAAGTGTTAGAATTTTTAAAGCCTACATTGATGATTTTTACACACATTCCTTCTATATTTATTATTTGGCATTCTATTTAAGGAAGAGCTTTCAAACCTTTCCCCTCTAGTTATGTGAATACGGACTCCTGGGTTTTAATTCCATTCAATGAGTTATTACTATTAGAATTATCACCATTTTTAATGCATCACTTATATAAGCACACAGGAGTAGTGTTAGGTGCCATTGTGTCCGTTTTGACTGAAAGCAACTGCTTGGTCCCATGCCTAAAAGAGAACCACACAATAGACATCTATATTTCTCTAGATCTCTTTCTATATGAAAAGCATGAGTTCATATAGAGACCTTGAAGAGGCTCTTTTAGTAGTCAAGGCTAGAAATGGTTCATCTAGGGAAAAGAGGATGTGGAAAAGAGGGATGGATTTCAGAGCTACTCTGGAGTTAGAGCTGACAGTTCACATTCACTTAGAGATGTAAGAGATCGTATTTTACAGTTGAGAAAAGTGAGCCTCAAAGTTACTTGATTTAGTCATTTCATTCAGAAGAGAATGAATTCAGCCAAGTCTTTCCATTACTGCCCGATCCTTTTTCAGAGTGTGGACAAAGCCAATGCCCCCCATACTAGGCCAAAGTAAGCTTCCTAATGCTCACCCCTGCAATGCTCATGCTCATGCTGGTTCCCAATAAGATGCAAACTGTCTATACACACCCACAGAAGTTGCCACCGAGTCAGTTCCAATGCACGGTTAATCCATGTGTTTCAGAGTAGAACGGCACTCTCGAAGATTTTCAAGGTTGTGCCCTTTCTGAAGCAGATTGTTGTAGGTGGGTTCGAACTGCTAACCTTTCAGTTAGCAGCCAAACTTTTTTTTTTTTTTGCCACTCAGGAACTCCTTCACAGATCCCATTTCCTGAACATCTTACTATGTGGGGAGCACCAACTTTTAAAGTCAGAATTGTATGACACTCATAATTGAGTTTTAATTCCAGCTTTGTCACTTCCTAGGCAAACACTCGGGTAAGTTTATACTCCTCTGAGTCTCCTCATCTGTGAAGCAAAGATGCTTCATAGCTGCTGGCTCTTGATAAATAGCAGCCAGCATTAGTTCTACTCTTTATATTAACCCATTGAGGAAACTATTCTTTTTGTTTGTTTGTTTGTTTTGGGGGGGCATCACTGCCCTCTGGTGGTGGGAGTAGGAGGCCCAGTCTTTGCTCCTGTGGAGCTGGAATTGCACCTCCATCCCAGTGGGCCGCAGTCCCGTGCACAACCACTACGCCACCGGGGCTCAGCCCCTAGCCTTGTTTTATAAACGAGAAAATCAAGACTCAGGGAAGTGAAATTTCAATGGGTGGATGTTAGCTTCACGAATGCAGACACAATGTCTGTCTTGGTCACCAATATATTTCCAGTACCCAAATAAATGTCTGCTGCATAGTAGGGATTTAATAAATATGTGTGACTGAATTTTAGCTGACTGGTTTCAAAGATTCTGTGTAATTTCCTTCTGTCCTTTTAGGATGGGGTTGGGAGTGGGGTTATTTTGTGTGTGTGTGTGTGTGTGTGTGTATGTGTGTGTGAAAGAGAAAGAGAGAGAATGAACACACAAACTATGGACCTTAGAGAAAGCTGAAGGAAACCTGGACTGAGCTGGACTTAACCCCTGGTCTCCTGACCCTGGTTCATGCATTTTGCCCTTCACTAAGCTACGTACAGATGGAAAAGCCAAACATCCTTCAGCTAGGATTTGGCAGATAGAAAGGCTGAACCTCCTTTAGCTAGGATTTGGCATATTTACCCATCTTTTTCATTTCCTCCTGCCCAATTCTAATCCTGGTGAGGGCAATTAACAGGAAGAGCATTAGAACAAGAGTAAGCAACTTCCTGTGTTAATATTGAGTCAATAGTTTTATCTTTGGGGGACTTTGATCTTCATCTACAGAATGGGTAAATTGACTTACTTCTTTATCAAGATTGTTGCAAGGCTATAGGGAAATTATTTATATTAAAGAGCTTTGTGGGCTATTAGATGCTTACACATGTGAAAAGCTAGTGCTATTACTATTAGCAGTATAACCTTTCCTGGTTTCTGTGTCCACACCCTGACAGCTGTCCCTTGGGTCATTCACATTGTTTCTCTTAGAGAGAGACTGAGAGTTACCCTAACACATAGAAAACTAGATAGGAAAGTCAATTACTATTTGTTTTACTTGAGACAAGTTTCCTTCACAGTTAAGTGAGGATAAAAATCCCGAATATTCAAAGTAATATAAGGACTTCAATGACCAAAAGAAATCCCTAAGCACAATGCCTGGCACAAAGGAGGTTCATAATGAGTTTTGACATATTTGTGGTTCACTCCTGAAAATAATATACCAGCTACCAGATATTGAGAGCCCCACTGCATAGCAACCTTAGTTGAGACTTCCTCAATGTCACATAACTAGAAAATGGCAGAGCACGTAGAATTAATTGTAAGGTAGGTCTGTCTGACTCCAGAGTGTCTGCTTACCTGTGCACCCTGCTACCTCAGATGTGATGTCTTTAGATAAGTCATGACATGAGCAGAATGTACCTAACTGGCCTATAGTATGTGAATAGGAACAGTTAACTAGACATAAGGACACCTGTGAGGCTGGTGCAGGACTGAGAAGTGCTTCGTTCTGTTGTGCATAAGGTTGCTATGGGTCGGAAGCAACTCAATGGTATCTAACAACAACGTGTCAAAGGAATGGTACTCTCATTTGCCTTCAAACATATCTTTGCAAGGAGTATACATGATTGTCAGTCAATATATGAGGGGCTTAAATTAATAGAGAAATCTTTGCATTCTATTTCTTCATAAACTCCCTGAAATGCTCTTTTACATTAAGGCTGCTCAAGAATATACACACATTCTTTTGTTCATGAAAATTTACTTATTGCTTACCAGGTCAGGTGCTGAGGATACAGTAGACCACTTGGTTCCTATCTTTATGAAACTCAGTCTGGTTGAAGAAAACAAAATAAACAATCAGTGTATTAACTAGTATTCTAATATGTCATAATAAGTATTCAAACGGTATGAGTATAGATTACCCTCAGCTGTAGTAGATGCCTGATTTATGTGGGCGAAGTATTGGTTTTTTTAATACATTTTCAAAACTACTTAAAGAATATGAATACAATAGAATTAAGTGCACACAGAAAAGAAACTTAAATGTATAAGACAAAGGCTATGGTCAATAAAACTCAAACTCGGGGAATTAATCACAATGATCTACATATTACCACCTCCCAGGGCAATAGACAATAGAAAAGTGGGTGAAGGGAGACATCGGTTAGACTAAGACATGAAAAAATTAAGATAATTTATAAATTATCAAGAGTTCATGAAGGGGGGGAAGGTGGAGGAGGCGGGGGAAAACAAGGGGCTGATACCAAGGGCTCAAGTAGAAAGAAAATGTTTTGAAAATGAGGATGGCAACTTATGTACAAATGTGCTTGACGCAATGGAGGTGTGTACGGTTTGTGGTAAGAGCTGTACAAGCCCCCAATAAAGTGATTAAAATAATAATAATAAACCCCTCAAACTCACTGCCATTGAGTTGATGCCAACTCGTAACAAGCCTATGGGGCAGGGTATTACTGACCCTGTGAGTTTCTGCGAGTGTAACTGTTGTAGAAACTGGAATAGAAAACAGAGCAGCTGATGGTTTCAAACTGCTGACTTTGTGGATCGAAGCCCAATGCTAACTACTATGCTACTAGGGCTCCAAATAGTCAAGAGACATAGATAGATTTGATAAGCACCCTATAGGCTTTGTTTCATGTAGGAGACACTGGTGAAAAACAAAACAAAATCCACTTGCTGTAGAGTCAGATCAGAGTCCTGGCTAACCCATGTGTGTCAGAGTACATTTTGGAAGTAGTTTGCTAGGTGCCTCTAATGCTTTCTTTACCAATTGCACTAGGGACTCCAGACACTGCTGCTATACAATTTCATAGTTTAAATATATTTACCAAATTCACTGCCATTGAATCAATGCCGATTCATGACAACTCTGTAGGGTGGGGTAGAACTTCCCGCTTTGAAATTCTGCTTTGTCTCCCTTGGTGGAGCAGCTGGTTTTCAAACTAATGTATAACCACTATGCCACTAGAACTCCTGGATATATATGCTTATTTTGTAAGAGTACACACACAATAAAAGCACAAAACAGCAGTTGACAGTGTTAAAATGCTCATTCTCAATGGTTCTTTGGGCTAACAACCCCTGTCTGAGGCTTCTACGTGACCTTGAATGACATATAAATACTTCCTTTCTGTCTTTAGGATCCAGGATTCTAAAATTATCCACAATCCCCGAGTACTGAGCAGCTTCCTCTCTTCTTTTGGGATTTAAAAGCCCCAGAGTTGTCTGGGGCCACTAGAAGGAGTGTCTCGCAATCAGACACCAAAGACTGACTTTCATAACCCCAACCAGAAAGACCTGGGAAAAAAGAGCAAGAACTTAGGGCGGGGAATGATGCTGAGCTGAGATCCACCAGGGGGTGCCAATTACTCACAGACACAAGCTCCTCTTCCGGTCTCCCTCCACAACGCGCATGCGCATCACTGGCCTTTAAACGTGCACCACCGACCCATCCGGAAAAAAGATCCGTGACGCAGTACAGTCTTGTTCCTCCGCCGCGGGGGTGGACTATTTTTTCTCAGTCGGGACGGTACTTTTGAGAACCCGCTTCCACCTAGGGAACTCGCGCAAGCCTCTTCAGCTTGTTGTCCATGGTATAAGGGCTTCTTATGGTTTCGTCTGATACAAGGTTTATGAGGTTAGGGAGAGCCATGATGCGGAAGGATCTGGTTTGTTGTGGTGAGGGAGGGGGTGGGGGGAGACGCTGACAAACTAAGATGGCTGCGGCAGCGATGAAGGCCGTGGCGGTTAGGAGGTAACTGGCATTGAAGCCTGCGGTAGTTGCGAGGCAGTGGCACAGTTTGGAAGGAAAGGAGCGGATGAAGTGATTGTGGCAATAGCGGCAGCCTGAGCCTCCCAGAGCACCGCAGCCACAAGTCACCCAAGTCCTCAGCGGGCGGCGGCTGCCCTGCTTAGGGCCTAGTATCCGAGCTGTGCCTTGGCCTCACACATCGGGGGCGCCATGAGTCCTTAAGGACGGCCCGAGACCTCCTGATCCTTGGCCCAGCCCTAGGGCCCACCATGGAGCCAGGGTCCGACGACTTCCTACCGCCGCCGGAGTGCCCGGTGTTCGAGCCCAGCTGGGCCGAGTTCAGAGACCCGCTTGGCTACATCGCGAAAATCAGGCCCATCGCCGAGAAATCGGGCATTTGCAAGATCCGCCCACCCGCGGTAAGCCCCTGGGCCAGTGGTCGCCGGCGTTGAGGCCGGCGATGGGTGGGAGGGAGCAGGTGGAGGGCATGATGGGTCGTTTTGGATGCTACCCGGGTCAAAGAAAGAATGCTTGTGTGAGATCCACAGTTAACCTGGGTCAGAGGCACACCCTCACCCCCCAGTCTTCACAGTCATTCCAGATAGGTTTCAAGACAGGGACACCTAGTGGACGGGAGAGAATTCAGAGCCACCTCGCACTTCTCATAGTTATGCCTTAGACCCCAGGTTAGAGCTGCGCTAAGTAGACTTTTCACGTCTACTATCACCACTTCTCTTAAGGAAGACAGCGTGATGTATTGAAAGAGCACAACTCTGAAGAGAGACAGACCTGAGTTCTAGACTATGTATCAGCTGTGTGACCTTGGGCAAGTAGCATAATCTCTGAGCCTGAACTGAGTATCATGTTTGAATAGCTATTAGGAGGACTCCATTAAACTAGGTAGCGTCTGTGCGAGGTAAGCACTAGATAAGTTGTAATTATTGTGACTGTGAAGATGTTTGATGTGGTCATGGAATTTGCCCCTATGTGGGTTGGTTCATTCACTCACTTGCCAGGCCTGTGGCTGGTGGACCAGTCGGCCCCAGACCTTTTCCTCCACATGGGTTCAGGGAATTCACTCCTTTTCTAATCAAGAGTTGTAAGCCTTGGTAGGGCCTTTTCTGTACTTTACCACCCTGTTCTTCACCCACACACACTTCCTACAGAGTTGCTTGGACCAATCAACTTGGAGGTAGGATACAGTATGGTCCCAGAGCATAGTGCATTCTTGGGTTCCCAGAAACAGAATTGGACTGTGGAAGTTGGTGTCCTTGGACCACCTGGTTCCCAGAGGTCAGCAACTAAGGGTGTAAACTAGGCCGGCTTCAAGCATGAAGTTTCCTCAAAGGCTAGGACAGGCTTATTTCTTGCTGGCATGAAAGAAATGACAGTAAACAAGGGGGCTTCAAGAAATTGATGGAAAAATAAAAGCAATGGAATTTTTATATGAACTTTTTGAAATTCTCGTGGTGTTGTGTGATCACTTGGCATTCCAATGACAGGAATTAATTTGAATGGAATAGGTGTTTTTGAGTGATTTGCTCCCTGATGAAAAGAATGGGATTCCCTCACTTTTACCTAAGGAGGACACTACAGCCCTCCTTTTCCGTCTTGGTACTTTCTGGTGTTCAGCCACAGACCTAGGCTAGTTTCATATGGATCCTTTGGGAGATGTTGGGTAAGCTAGCTATCTTTCCTTGTTGGTGCCTGGCCACAGAGGTATCCTTGCCCTTCCTAAGGGAGTGGCAGTATCAAGAGGTAATAAACACTTGCAGAAGGGAAAGACTGGAGGCACTCTGATGTCCATTTGGATGGGCCTGTAAGAAAGTGGCATAGTTGAGACTTGAAGTTCCTTTTTTTCTACGTTAGATACAACTGGGCAGATTGACTTCCGACTACTGGTATTACCCTACTTTGGGGGACCAGAAAGGGGGAAAATCAAGCAACATGTTCCAGGGGTGTGTGTGTGTGTGTGGCCAGCAGGGGGCTATCCTTTGTTAGTTTCTGTACCTCTGGAGTTTGCTTCCTCCAAAAGTCCGGTTCTCTGGTTTTGTTTTTTACCTTTTTCTTTTCCTCCTCTCCTTCTCCTCCTTTGGGGTTATTTCAGGCAGCAGAACTGTCTTCTGATTGCAATTTGAAATTCACTAAGATGGTGATTGAGCCCAAAGTGGGAGCCTATGGCAGATGAGCACTTGGGAATTGAAGATTGGCCTTTGAAAAAGAGGTTTTGAATCTGACTTGCTAGACCCGAGGAAAATAAGTGGGAGGAGAGTGTTCATATGTTGGAATAGGCCTAAGATTCATAACCCATTCTCAAGCTGATTGGTCCTCGCATCCTGTACCAGGTAGCTCACCTTTTTATTACCATATCCTGTTAGTACTGAATATTTGATAGATGACATTATGAATCGAAAAGAAGGGTGAAGGAGCATACAAGTCCCAGATTGGAAGGGTTACTGGTCCTTTCCTAGCTGTCTACTGCACTCACAGCTCCTCTAGAAATCCCAGTTCTGCTAGTTCGGTAGCAAGTTACTCGATGTTGTGCTTATTTTTGTTCAGAACCTGATTCAGCAGAAAATAGGGGTGTCGGTAGTTTTGTGTTCAAGCCCATTTACTTTGGTCATCAGCCCTAAGAGTAACCCATCTCCGATGGGAAGAAAGAAGACATGGAACTCTTTTGGGAGTTTGGGTTTGAACCATGTCCTTTTAACTTAACTTTTTTCTTTTTTTTGGTGCCCCTGTTTTCACTGTACACCATGCATTTTCTGCCTGCTTCAGGTTAGGGGACGAGTATATGTGCACGAAAATGTGAGTTGTCTGGCCTCTCCTAAAACTGTGTGTTTGTAGGAAAGTGAACAAAAGCTTTTTTATTCTGTTCCCTGGCTCATGTGTACATGCATGCATATGCCTGTGCAGATATGATTGCTGACTATTGTAGTGCAAAGCACCTAAGACAGGAGGTTAGAAGATGTGGGTTCTAATCTAACCACTAACTCAGCCTGTGATTTTAGGGAAGTCACCTTTCTGGGACCCCCACTTTTTTCATTTAGAAAATGAGGATGTTGGTCTAGGTTACTCTTCAGTTCTTCACTTCAACGGATCAGAATCAGGCAGGAGAGGACAGCCTGGAGGCTTTGAGTGGGGCTGGGGAGTCAGCGCTCCAAAGCTATCCTTGGGCAAGACAAAACAAGCTCTAATATGTCAAGAGCCATGTTTTTTCCCTTGCTTCCTCCATCCCTCAAATCCTCCCATTCTCTCCTGCCATACTTGGGCATTCCAGCATGCTCTGCACGCCACTCCTCTGCTTTGTCCCCTTCCTCTACATGGCAGGTACATGAGAGAGGCCCCCCCACAAGAACTCTTCCAGATCTGGTGAGTGCTGTAGATTCTTGTTTCCAGTTCCTTGTTTTTTCCTCAGGCCCTTTAAACTGTGAGAACAGATACTAACAGCCCACATTTTAAAATTCTACCAAAATTGGAACTGAACTACCCTACAAATCAACTCTTAATAATGATGCCTCTAAATAAAATTTTCATTTGGAAGCCAGGGCAAGAGTTCATCTTCCTACCTTATCAATGAGAAAACAAGTTCAGAAAGGTTAAATCCTATAGCTAGTAGTAAGTATTAGACCTAGAACATGAACCCAGGACTGACAGCAGATTTTGTGTGCTTCCCAGTACTCTTAGAATGTGTGTCATGACAGCTCATACCTTGAAGATAAAGGATTAATGCGGGTATAGGGGTGGAGTTCATAAGCCCTAACTCAGGTGGCAAAGGGATGAACATCTCTGTTTCTTAAAAGTTTTAGCATTGTACTCTTGGGAGAAACTCAGGAGAAATTTCCCAGGGTATATGCATGGGGCATTCATTGAGAAACTTTCAGGCCCTGTTGTAAGTTCCGTGTGATAGATTGAGTTTTTTCCAGAGTCTGGTATAGCTAGAAGTCTGGGAAGGTATGAATGGGATGCTGAACTATTTTTGGTGTCCTTTGGTTTTGCACCATGCTATAAAAATCCAAATTCCTTTCTCCTCTGCCCTTCCAGGACTGGCAGCCACCCTTTGCTGTGGAAGTTGACAACTTCAGGTTTACCCCCCGAATCCAGAGGCTTAATGAACTCGAGGTAAGACCTAGTGGTAGGGTGGAGAGAATGAATACTTCAATTATGATTCCACTTCTCTCATACTCTCCCTGGCTAAAGTCATATACCTAACTATCTCTTTATTCTCTCTTCTATGAAATTTCATCTCTTTTGTGAAGGAAATTTCAGAGATCTGAATATGATCAAGAACAGTAACATTTAGTTTATCTGATCAAAAGTTTGCTATTTCTGAAACTCTTCTGTCAACTACTTGGGTCAAAAAAAGGGCAATAATGGTGCTTGTGGAGATCCTTTCTTGCTAGACCAGCAGACAGCTAGACAGCTTCGTTTGTCCAATTCACCCATAACCATTTGTTTTCTACTTCTGTGTTGTTTGGTAAGATAGGAGTTGAGGTTGTTAGTTAGAAAATAAGAACTGGCCTGTGTAGAGGCTGGAATAGTTAAAAATTTGAGCAGCGACAGACAGGTTTGCCTTTTGCCTTTTAGGAAGTCTAAGCCCTTTGTGAGGTTCTGCACTAAGGGCTTAAGAATGCCCTGAGGTAAGGAGAATGCTTAGTTTCAGGAAAGCTTCTTAAGTTTTCTTTGGAAGATACAGTTTAGAAAAATGTTGCCACCTTCTTCCTCATTGATTATTATGTATCCACAGCCTTAGTAAATGTTCTGGAAACACAGGGAGGGGTGGAAGTTGAGGATTAAATTAGGTCTAGCTGAAAATATTCATGACCCCAAAACAACTTTGTTCTAGAGTTTCTCAGACTTGACTCAGTATTTGACATTTGGGGCTAGTTACTGTAAATACTCCAGTATAAGCTGACCTGAATATCAGCCTAGACGCTTAATTTTACCACAAAAACTGCATTAAAAATGTGCAGAGAAACTAGACTTATACAGGAGTATGTACGGTAATTTTTTGTTGTAAGGCCCCAACCTATTAGATGTCAGTATCACCCTCTCTGATCCTAAACTGTCACCAGACATTACCTGAGGGTAAAAAATTACTCCTTATTGAGAACTGTTGTAGAGTCAGTCTGGAACTACTGTTATAGTTAGTGCTAGATCCTGTTTTTAGTCAGGATAGAATTCATCTCTGATAGCATAAGTTCCATAGAGAAATATACTTAACCAGGCATACAGCTAGAGGAAGATGTAAAACTGACAAGCTTTCTGGAGAGAGCTGGCCAATGAAAAGGGAAGAGAAATTAGGCCATGAATAGAAAAATAAGGGCTAAGGTATAGGGAGAAGGGTTTCTAGACTTTTAAATGTTCAAAGCTTGGGAGCCATACGTCATTTCCACAAAGAAATCTTAGGTGGTGTTTTGTTTTGCCTTTACGACATAGAAAAAACTGTTCGATTCAGCCACCATGAACCAACTTTCATAATATGTAAGAGAGATGAATTTGTCCTTTTGGAGCCTTCATTCTCTAAAGCATGCCTAGAGCATGCCTAGAGAATTCTAAAATCTCCAGAGAATCTTCAATATTCCGTTCATTAAGTCCGCTCCTGTAAGGTAAGTGGATTGGGCAGTTATTTTATGCTCTTTTTATAATCGTACAACAGGAATCCAGAGTATGAAACTGATTTGCTAATGCAGCAAAAAAGCTAAAAGGTTTAAGGTATTTGACTCCTAGATCATCTCATACTTGATATGTGACATAACATTTTCAGTTTGTTTCCTCATCTCAAAAAGAGATGATGATACTCATTCAAACTTGTCAAGGAGATTGAGAGTCTACAAAGCTTTGAGTGTTATGCCCTCTTCCAATTTGTGGATTTGGATTTATCTAATTGAATAGAAGTTGCCAGAAGTAAGAGAGTATGTGGGGCTATAACGATCTAGAGCAGAGATAGGAAACCTTTTTTTCTACCAAGGGCCATTGTAGGTATTCATAACATTATTCATGGACCATATTGGTCAAACATCCAAGGGGGTACCCTCCCCCCTCAAAATGGAATGGTGCTGGGCGGAACAAAGCTTTTGTAGTACACACTTTTCCTGCTAGTTGAGCATTGAGCTAGTGTATCCAGTGGCATTGCCTCGGAAGGTTCTCTCAGGTTACAGTGTTTTTTTTTTTTTCCATTTAAACAGTTTCGCTTGAACCTTGTTTTATTGTTGTGGCTGACTTAAGAGAACAATGTGTGGCTATGAAATGTTTCCTGCTCAGGAAAAATGCTGCAGAAACTTACGTTGAACACAGCTTACAAGGACAGTGCTATAGGGAAAGCTCAAGTGTATGAGTGATTTTTCTCATTTTGAAACATCGATTGATGACAAATCTCATTCTGAATGTCCCATCAACTTCCTGATGGACAAAAATGTTGACAAAATTCATGCACTTGTGCTCGAAGACCTAGAACACACCATTGAAAAGATGGGGAAGTTTATCTGGACTATCTTGTAGTGAATTGTGACAGATTGGGGAATGAAAAGCGTTGGTGTGAAATTTGTGCCTCAGCTTTTGACTGACTAGGAAAAAGAGCATCAAGTGGAAGCATGCCGTGCTTTGAAAGAACAGCTCCAAAGCGACCCCAGACTGTTTTTTCCAAGGTCATTACTGGTGAGGAGACTTGGTGTTATTTTTATGACCCTGAACCAAGATACCAATCAAGCCAATGGAAGACCCCATCAAAAGAGTTCATCAGGTGAAATCAAAGATCAAGATGATGCTCATTTGCTTTTTTAGATGTCAGGGGGATGGTACATTTGGAATTCATTCCACCAGGTCAGACTGTATTGAGAGGTTCTGAAAAGATTGCATAACAGGGCCTGATTTGTTGCAGATGGGGGACTGATTTTGCCACCACAACAATGCACCTTCTTACGCCGCCATCTCAGTGTGCCAGTTTTTGGCAACAGTATGCCTCTCTCGCCTCACATAACTCGCTCACCTGACTTTGCTCCACGTGACTTCTTTTTGTTTCCATGAATGAAGAAGGACCTGAAAGGACAGTAATTTGACAATGTAGATGAGGTGAAGAAAAAAATGAGAGGTGCGGTCAGCCATCCAAACAAATGAGCTTGAAAAATGTTTCCAACAATGGAATCACAGATTTATCAAATGTTGTATTAAGTGTAATGGAGAATACTTTGAAGGTGATAGAGTTGTTTTATAAAAAAAAAATCTAGATACATATCTTTGAAAAAAAATTCCGGGTTTTTTGGGGAGGGGAGTACCCCCTTGAACTTAATTAACTCACCCTTTGATGTGATGGTTGTAAATTGCTTCTCTTTGATGAGGGGTGTTCTATAAGCTGGTATTGATGATTTCGTGTACCTTCTATGGCTTGTGGACTGGGTGTTCCCCACCCCTGACCTAGATCCTAGGACCAAGTTCATTGGGGTAGGCCTTGGGCAATATAGGTGTGGCTGCCCAAAGACAGGAGTGAGATCCCAGGGAAGAGGCCAGCCTCTTTGAGCCATTTCTTCCCCAGGCCCAGACAAGAGTGAAACTGAACTACTTGGACCAGATTGCAAAATTCTGGGAAATCCAGGGCTCCTCCTTAAAGATTCCCAATGTAGAACGACGGATCTTGGACCTCTACAGCCTCAGCAAAGTAAGAACAGGATTTTCTCCATTCCCTCTTCTCCCCATCCCTCAACCCCTTTCAACACACACTCCCACAAATAGTCTTGGTATTCTGGGAGCCCACCTTGGTTTGGATATTGGGTTGCTGACCTACACTAGAAGGGGCAGAGCCTCACAATATACCAGCTATCGCCAGAACTTATTAGTGTCTGTTGATGACCGGGTGGTGGTGGTTGGGTGGAGGAAGGCTACCCTCCCCAGTAATGCGAGGAATTACAAGTATCCTCCTAACCTTTTCTGCAGGCTTACTCCCTTTTGTGTATGTACACAACACACTTATGTCCTTTTCTGCATTTCTTTTCAGATTGTGGTGGAAGAAGGTGGTTATGAAGCCATCTGCAAGGACCGTCGATGGGCTCGTGTGGCCCAGCGACTCAACTACCCACCGGGGAAAAACATTGGCTCTCTCCTACGCTCCCACTATGAACGCATTGTTTATCCCTATGAGATGTACCAGTCTGGAGCCAACCTTGTGGTAAGGCTGCCAGGCTGGTAGAGGGAGGTTTTACCACCTAAACACAAATTTCCGTATTCTTAATACACCTGGTTCAGTGGACTAGAAACCTGGGTGGTGCATAAAATCCTCCCACACTGCTCAGAGTCTGAGGTCCTGAAGTTATCTGGCCTTTATGGGCAGCTTGCTATCTATTATGAGACAAGGCCTTAAGAGGAGAGTGAGATTTTGGGATGGGAAGGTCTGGGTAATGATGGATCTGGTCTGGTTGGGTGGGTGGGTAATTATTGGGGGCAGTTATTGGAAAGAGTGACATAAAAGCAAAGACACTGAGAAGATTTCCCAAAATGTTTGCTGGGGTTCAATGAGAGACAAGTTGAACAGGAGCTAGATGATCAGACCCACAACTTTGGTTGCCATTGGGGAGAATCAGATGAAGCTGTTGGAAGCTGGAGTTTCATGCACTGATTCTTGCCCCTCATCTTTCTCCAGCAGTGCAACACACGTCCATTTGATAATGAGGAGAAAGACAAGGAATATAAACCACACAGTATCCCCCTTCGACAGTCTGTGCAGCCTTCCAAGTTTAACAGTTATGGCCGGCGGGCCAAGAGGCTGCAGCCTGATGTGAGTACTTCCCTTCTCCATTGGGGCTTTTTGGGGTGGAACGAGTTCTTTTCCTTCTGGTTGGTGCTGTGTCCCCGTTCCATAATCTCTTTTGTCAGTTCTCTGAGTTCTGAGTGAGTTAGCATGTCTACCTTCATTCTTGCTTTTCCTTCCACTCACAGCTGAGTGTCTGAGCTGGCTCAATCTTTTAGTACAATATCTATTGCGTATCTGCCCTGACCCCACTCACTTTGCTCATAGGAGTAAAGCTCTTTCTCTTTGTACCTATATCTTAACTCTGTACCTGTATCTTAACTCCAGGCAGAGGCTTTTGTGTCAGGCATTCTTTTAGGCACTAAGGAGAGGATCCAATAGATACTGTCCCTGGACTCACTGACACATGTAACTTAGCAGATGATATTGATTTGCTATTTATTGATTGCTTTATGTCAAACACTATCCACTTTTGTTGTTAAAAACATATTATCTCAGGGGGAAGGGAAAAAATTTTGTCTCCAATCCTCTCATAACTGGAAGGTTAAGAGTTAATGTTCTCATCGGACTATTGAGACACTAGATTTTTTTTCTTATTTTCTAAGAGAGGATTAGAAGAGAGAGCTCACGTGTCAAAACACAACTCTGAATTTTTGCCTTGACCTGTCTGTGCTTCAACCCCTCTCATAAGCCCAGGTGATCCATAGTCTGAGCTTTTGTTCTGTTATGAAGGAGCAATCTGCTCCAAATAACAATCTTGATAACATTGCCTTCTTTCTTTCCAGCCGGAACCCACAGAAGAAGACATTGAAAAGAACCCAGAGCTGAAGAAATTACAGATCTATGGGGCAGGTCCCAAAATGATGGGTCTGGGCCTCATGGCCAAGGATAAGACTCTTCGGAAGAAAGGTGAGACTTTAACTGGCTGAGGCAGTATGAAGGATGTTTTCTCCTGGGAAGAGGTGATAAGGCTGTAACTATACTGGAGTTGTATTTTTAAAGAACTACTTTTCTCTCTCAGATAAGGAAGGGCCTGAGTGTCCCCCCACTGTGGTGGTGAAGGAGGAGACAGGTGGGGATGTGAAGGTAGAGTCATCCTCACCCAAGACCTTCCTGGAGAGCAAAGAGGAACTGAGTCACAGCCCAGAGCCCTGCACCAAGATGACTATGAGGCTGAGGAGGAACCACAGCAATGCCCAGTTTGTAAGGACCCCAGTCCTGACTTCTAGTGTTCTGTTTCTCATCCCTTCAACAAGCTTTCCCTATCACGGCAAAAGTGGACCTTGTGGGCCTTGCCTTCATGTAGCTCACCGAATTGGGGAAACAAGACCAACTCATTTGAACAAAGAGCATGAAAGGGTGATCAAGTACTGTCAATGTGAAGTGCTAGAAGGGTCCAGAGGAGATTCCTTGCTTTGGAATAAAGGCTCAGCTCCTCATTATCGTGCATGACCCTGCTGATATCTAGCCTCAATCCCCAGCACTGCCCACCTCACTGCTCGCTATAGTCATACTGAACTACTTATAAATATTTTCTTTATGATGTAATCTGTGCTTTTATTCCTCTCGCGCTTTATTCTTGGCTTTTTCTCTTTTCTTGAAGACTTTCTCTCTGCTCTTCTACCCCATTGCCAAACTTCAGTTTGCCTTTGGATTTCAACCAGTGTCAAGTATTATTTTCAGTGAAATCTTTTCTCAAGGCTATCTGTCTGTCTTTATCCCAAACCAATTTGAGCGTGTCCTTCTCTAGACTACTATTATGGGCTGCTGTTGACAGTTTCCCTACTCATTTTTCAGTTTTTATGAACATGTGTGTCTAGAATTCTGTGTGCTCTTTATAAGGCAAGATACCATACCTTGTCTTTTTTTTAATCATTTTGGAGGGGCTTATATAACTCTTATCACAATCCATACATCTGTCCATTGCATGCCAAGCACATTTGTACATTTGCTGCCATCAACATTCTCAAAACATTTGCTTTCTACTTAAGCTCTTGGGATCAGCTCATTTTTTCGCCACTCTCCCCGCTCCCCCTCCCTTAAGAACCCTTGATAATTAATTTATAAATTACTATTTTGTCATAT
Organism: Nesogale talazaci; assembly: GCA_004026705.1. NCBI lineage: Eukaryota > Metazoa > Chordata > Mammalia > Afrosoricida > Tenrecidae > Nesogale > Nesogale talazaci. Next base: position 33,427 of record PVJH01014698.1, on the reverse strand, counting down.
TGTGTACTGTCCAATGTCTCCTTTCACGTACTTCCTTGTTGTCCATACCCCAAGGAGGAGGTTATATGTAGATCCTTATAATCGGTTACGCCTTTCTACCCCACCTTCCCTCTGCCCTCCCGGTCTCACCACTCTCACCACTGGTCCTAAAGAAATCTGTCTTGGATTCCCGCTTCTTATCTGTACCAGTGCACATTCTCCAGTCTAGTCAGATTTGTAAGGTAGAATTGGCATCATGATAGTTGGAGGAAGGAAGCATTTAAGAACTAGAGGAAAGTTGCGTGTTTCATCGTTGCCACACTGCACCCTCACTGGCTCGTCTCCTCCCCGTCACCCTTCTATAAGGGGATGTCACATTCTACCATCTCCGTGACCACAGTTTAGCATAATGCTATGCTAAGCAGCAAGTGTTTATTGAAGGAATGACTGTGATAAAGTACCTACTCTTATAGTTCTGTAGTTCGACTCTAGACTTAGTTTAAATAATCTGTCCAAAGGCCATGAGCGATCCAGTCAGTATGCATGGTAGGTTTTGAATAATGAGCTCTGTGAACCCTGAGTACTATCTGGAGGACCCTGATGTTTGAAAACTGGAAAGGGTTTAGGCTAGTGAATTTTTGCTTTCTTCCCCTGGCAGATTGAGTCATACATATGCCGAATGTGTTCCCGAGGAGATGAAGATGACAAGCTCTTGCTTTGTGATGGCTGTGATGATAACTATCATATCTTCTGCCTGCTGCCTCCTTTACCTGAGATCCCGAAGGGTGTGTGGCGGTGCCCAAAGTGTGTCATGGCGGTAAGGTCTCCCCAATAAAAGTTCGCATCTATCTCATAAGGTGTCTTCTTTTATTTCCCATCTGGCCTTGTTGAGGGCCCCTTTCTAGATCAATCAGTCTTATGTTTGGGGTGCCTGGCGTGAAGTTAAGCTGAGTAGAACTTTGGAGGAACGACGAGGAGGAGACTCTGGGTCTGTCTTCTGGGGACTCCCAGACCGCTTCTGGAGACAATATTCAGGATTAGATAAACTGTATGTGATAACATACAATCAGAGGCTAAATTATGTGTGAAAAACTCTGAAGTTTACCAGTTTATTAGGAAAATGACAAAGGACAATAATCAAGATTCCAGAAGTGAGATTTAAAAGAGGATATTAAAAATGCTTCTTTTGATTTTCAGGTGTTTTGTGGTTTTTAGAAAACTTCCTTATCACTAATACTTTTTCTCATTTTTTTCTATTTTATATATATAACTATCTTGAGATCTTACACGTTCTAGTTTGTTATTTTGTAACTACTTCATGTTCAATTTATTCACAAGAATGATTATTTTTCTTTTAGGCGATTTAAGAGTGGATAGGAAGCCCTGGTGGTGTAGTGGTTGTGCATTAGGCTGCGATCCACAAGGTCGGCAGTTTGAAGCCACCACAGGAGAAAGATTGGGCTTTCTACTCCCATAAGCAGTACAGTCTGATCCACAGGGGATCACCATGAGGCAGCATTGACTCGATGGTACTGAAATGATAGCATATCATATGAGTTTAATATTTAGTTTTTCTCTTAGTGTGATGTTTGACTTAGTTTGCAATGATGTAAACTAACTAGTGTGCCCTGATGGTACAATAATTTAGTTGTTGGCAATTTGAACCTGCCAGTACCTCCAAAGGAGAAAAGATCTGGTGATTTGCTCCCATAAAAATCTCAGCCAAGGAAACCGCTCTGTAAGCATGAAGTTGCTATGAGTCAAAATGAACTGGGTGGCAATAATACACCCACTGACTTTAACTAGCAGAGGTGGGAATGCATCTCAGACTAGGAGTAGAGGACCAGCAGGAGCAAAGGTAACTGAGAGAACATACGTAGTGTGGGTAGAAGAAATAAGACAGCCGAAGCAGCAGTGAAGTCCAAGAGGCCTGGGGAGTTTGACAAGGATGTTTCATGAGAGGCCTACCTTCATCCAAATTCTGAGAGCTTATCTTCTCCCTTCTGTAAATTTGGATGCAGAAGCTTTGTCTTATGGACTTAGCTGTGGTCATGGAGATTGGATATGTATGTGCACACTTAAATGGAAATTCCAGTGGTGAGGAGTTTGGATACAATATGATAGCCAGATAAGACTGCCACATTTCCTTGGCTTGCTTCTCTAAGTGGTTGTTGGCTAGTGGACCAGATTAGCATTTATCTTAAGAACGGAGCAGGTTGTGTTGTCGAACTCAGGAGTACATATACCACTGTCATTTAAAACTGAACAAAGAAGTGAGGTGGATCTGCATTCTGTTTTCTTAGACAATTTAAACAGACAATGTAGAATTTAACATGGTAGAATCTGGTTCCTTAGTTCCCATCCTAAAATACTTACAGTTGTTTTTTTTCTCAGGCCTATAGTTCCATTCTGGACATAGAAATCTTCCCTTAGCACCCAGTATGAGCTCACATTTCAGCTAGAGAGAAAAATGGTGGGAGAAGAGCATAGAATAGCATATTTAAGTGCGAGCCTAAAAGAAGGCACTATCGTGGGTTTTAGTGATAAAGGAAAGTATCCTGGAAACTGGACTGCATTTGGGATTTGAAGTATTGGTGAAAAAGTATTCAATAGGGAGGAACTGTATGAACAGAAGCATGGTAGAAAATACATATGGGAAAGCAAAAACATCTAAAGTGATTAAAAAAGTTGGAGCTATAATTTGAAGCCTGCTTAAAGACCCCAGTGCAGACTTAAGAATTGGTCTTCCTTCCTATTCGTACGCCATGTATCAATTCCACTGTAAAAGTTTCTCCACTTGTTGCCTCTGCCTTTGTGACATGTTCACCTTTGAGTTTCAGGAGTGTAAGCGGCCCCCTGAAGCCTTTGGCTTTGAGCAGGCTACCCGGGAATACACACTGCAGAGTTTTGGCGAAATGGCTGACTCCTTTAAAGCTGACTACTTCAACATGCCTGTGCACGTAGGTGATGGAGGGCTGGGGTCATACTGGGGCTGGGGTTGTAGGTGTTGGTGCCTGATGATCTTGGCTTTCTTGGGGCAATGGTGGCAGGATATGATGATCCACAATTACCTGTTACCTTTTTCCCCAGATGGTGCCCACAGAACTTGTGGAGAAAGAGTTCTGGCGGCTAGTGAATAGCATTGAGGAAGATGTGACTGTTGAGTATGGGGCTGATATCCATTCCAAAGAATTTGGCAGCGGTTTCCCTGTCAGTGACAGTAAACGGCACCTAACTCCTGAGGAGGAGGTGAGTGGTTTATGGTTATATGTCATCTGAGTGAGCTTTAGGCAACTCAGTTTATATCTGAGTCAGTGCTGCTATAATAAGAGGAAATTATGCCTACCTTACAGGATTGCTACGATGTAGGAAATATGAGGCGTATGAACAATAAAGTCTGATATGTGCAGACTCGAGATTGGTTCTTTTACATCTCTGACCCTATTTTTTTTGTGTTAAATGGGATAATATTTACCTTGCAATTATGTTATTAAAAAAGATTATGAGATGTCTGACAAGGTGCTTGGTTCATTCATAAAGAACGTTCACTCATTGGGCTTGTACTGCCAGGACAAACTGAGAACCTGAGTCTCTATCCCAAGAGAAGGGTGCATTTTGGTTCAGAATTTTCCACCCCCACCCCCCAATGGTATTCTAGGGTTCAGGAGAGGGTAGAATGGCAACCCTGTTACAGTTAGCGTTTGTTTGATTTTGTTCTTGAGAATGTACACATCATTACTTGGTATCTCAACATTTTGGTTCTACATGAGCAATTCATTGGTATTTGGCAGTAGTTTTAAAGGTATCCAACCATTTCACGTTCTTTTTCTGAGTTCCTTCATTAGGGTAAACTCAGTTTCCTAAGGTTCCTATCTGATCTTTTGAGTCAAAAAGTAGGGATTTTAATTGTAAGGATATTTATAACCTCGCTGAAATTGAAGTGTTCTCTGTGTGTACTTTTGGTGGGAAAACCATATTTCTTAAATGTTTCTAAAAAATCTGTAACCTCAGAATTAAGATTCTTTAGGCTAGAGCAAATAACTTAAGATCTTTGTTCCCCTAGCATAATCCTTATCCCCTCTCTGCAAATACCTGACAGGAGTATGCTATCAGTGGTTGGAACTTAAATGTGATGCCAGTGTTAGAGCAGTCTGTACTATGCCACATCAACGCAGATATCTCAGGCATGAAGGTGCCCTGGCTCTATGTGGGCATGGTCTTCTCGGCATTTTGCTGGCATATTGAGGATCACTGGAGTTATTCTATTAACTACCTCCACTGGTAAGTTGGGCCCTCCGGAGCCAGGGAGACAGCCAAGAAAGGCTCCCTGCATGATCATGGCTGTGACCATTCTATTTGTCCCCTTTCTGCTTGGGCAGGGGTGAGCCAAAGACCTGGTATGGGGTACCCTCGCTTGCAGCTGAGCATTTGGAAGAGGTGATGAAGAAGCTAACCCCTGAGTTGTTTGATAGCCAGCCGGACCTCTTGCACCAACTTGTCACCCTCATGAACCCCAACACCCTCATGTCCCATGGTGTGCCGGTGAGTATCCAGGAGACAGAGACCTTGTTTCCTAAGGCTTCTGTAACAAAGTGCCATAAATTGTGTAGCTTATGAGAACAGAAATTTATTTCTTGTTTTAAAATAGTTGTATTGGCATATATATCACATATCATACAGTTCATCATTCAATTGTGTCAAGATTTGTGCAGTTATCACAGCAATCCATATCAGAACTATCTCTGGGTTGATGTACCTATCCTGGATTTTCTATACAAAAAGCACAAAACAAACAGGAAGCAAACAAACAAAAAGTTAACAATAAATGAAAACATAGAAAAACCTAATTCAAAAAGCAGAAAGTATTAAAAATTGAAGCAACTTTAAAATGTGCCAAAAGGGAGATCAAATGATAGGGCATTATATTTTGACCTAACAACATTTCTCATAATCGACTTTACAGTACTCTCTGTGGCAACAAGGATATTTATATTCCTTTATTATGGTCAGAGGGGATTCACTGGAGGCTTAGCGGAATTCTTATGGGGACTCTGCAAATGGATTTGAGGCTTCCACTTTCATGAACCCCAAACCCACTTTCATGGATCTTTCGTAAACCAGGTCCAACAGAAATTTCTTACCTCACACTTCCGGAGGTGAGAAGTATGGATTTTGAGGGTCATTGAAACCATGCACTCTGAAGGTTTTGGGCAAAGATCCTTTCTTTCTTCTCCCATCTTCTGATAGTTCCAAACATTCTTTGGCTTACAGCTGCAGCAGTCTTCCTCATTCTTTCTCTGTGTGTTTTGGTTTTTTTTCTTCTTATGAAGGAACTTTAAAAAGTGCATAGAAAAGATTCATCTTTTTTTTTGTTTGTTTTTGTGGACCTCACTGCCCTCTGGTGGTTGTGGGAGCCACTCAGTGCTGCTACTGAGTCACCGCTGGATTTGAACCGCCAAGTCTGCGGGCCACAGTCCTGCACTCAACCACTTACGCCACCCGGGCTCAGCCCGAAAAATTTCATCTTTTATTTCCATTTTTCCCCATGAACTTTTTGAAAGCCTCTTGTGTAAGGTACACCACTCACTGAATTAAGATTCACCCCATTGCTTAATGACCTCATGTTAACAGCTAACATTTTCAAAGACTATTTCCGAACAAGGTTAGGACTTCAGCCCCTCTTTAGGAGACACAATTCAATCCATAACAAGTAAGAATTTAGTGTTACCCTTTACAGTAGTGGTAGTTGTCTTCTAGAATCTTGCCCCTTTCTCGTTCTATTTTAGTTGAACTATGTCTTTGACCACTAATAAACTTGTAACCATCATGGCAGCTCATTATAGAGTACAGCCTACTTCATAAGTTTTTCTTGGCTATAATATTTATGGAAGTAGATCGTCAGTCCCTTTTTCTATGGTGTAGCTGGGTGCATTACCTTTATGTTAGTGTGTAAGGCAGTTGCATCATCTATGGACCTTTCTCACTCTTACTAGATACCACAAATAATAGTGGCTGGTTATATAGTGTACTGCTCAACTCCTCTGGCCCCTGTGATTAAGGGTAACCCCATAGGAATCCCTTATTATCACACCCACATTTCAGGCAGTGGAAGAGAACTATTAGATAAATACCCTTATTTACAAGGAAGGGTACACATTGATATGATAGTATTGTGAGCATATTGAATTAACCAAAATATAATGAAATAAATCCCCCCCCCTTTTTAAAAATTTTTAAATATGGCTACTGGAAAATTAAAAATATATGGGCATGGCATTATATTTGTAGTGTCCCAAAAAGATCCTCTAAACCCATTTGTAGTCATTCCCTGTTCTGACTGCAACCCCTGACAGCCATTAATTTGCTTTATGCCTCTATAAATTTGCCTTTTGCAAACATTTCATAAAATCATGTATCGGTTTTTTGTGCCTGTTCTATAGTTTTGTTGTTTGCTGATGTCAAGTTGGCCCCTGCTCATGGGTTTTCCTTAGCCAGAAGTAGATCTTGAGTTACTCTAGGTGGACTAGAGAAACAAATTCATAGACACACATATGTGTATAAGAAAGAGCAATTGAATATTGAGAAGCCATTCCAGCCCAGTCCAAATCATGTCCAAAAGTCTAATATTAACCTGTATGTCCAATACCAATCAATAAAGTTCTCTTCAAACTCCCGAGACATAACCAGTGATGCCGAATTCAGGAGGATCAGTGGGTGGAAAGTCTTGTGGATCCAGTGGCAGTGTAAGCATCTCAGTGCTGGCATGGGTCTCCACGTGGTTCCCCCAGCTCCAGCACTCTGACTGCATAAGTGTAGCTCCATCTGGCTTCTCATCAGTAATGTCTCGACTTCAGTGAGTCTGTGCGTGTCCTGCCTCCAGCGAGCTCTTTATCTCCTTAGTGCTGTCAGTTGAGGTCATTAAGTTGCAACACAACTGACAGGCTAAACTCCACCTCTACACTCTTAATAGTCTTAAATTGACAACAGATAACTACCACAGATCTCCAGGCCATTTATCTCACTCTAGAAATTGTTGAATCCTGTTTACCATCGTAGAAATACATAACATAAAGAAATGATGGTTGTGCTTAAAGAACATGCATCAGGAATCAAATCTGGTCTTCTGCATGTTAAATGAGAATTCTACCACTGAACCACTACTGCCTCTATGTAGACAATAATGACTCCTAAAATCACATGAATTATCTCATTTAAAACAAAACTACAGTCCCTAAATCTACTTGTAACATCAGGGTGTTTACATCTATTGATAACTTATACTTCCTACCACTATAAAACCTATGCTAATTTATTATTTTCACTGTTTTCTCAGAATGAGGTTTTTGAACTTTATCCATATTTTAGCATGTACCAGTCCTTTTTAAATTACTGAATAATATTCCATTGCATGGTCATAACATACTTGCTTTTTCGCCAGTCGATGGACATTTTTTTCCTCTTCACAGTTGGCGTTTTTTAACAAGCTGCATGATATGAGACAAGGTTTCCTAAGCATCTTTGTAGAAAACAGTAAATTAGGGCTGAGCCCCAGTGGCATAAGTGGTTGAGTGCGGGACTGCGGTCTGCGGGCTTGGTTGTTCAAATCCAGCGGCAGCTCTCAGGAGCAGTGGTGGGTAGCTGCCATGACCACCAGAAGGCAGTGATGCCCCCCCCAAAAAAAGAAAACAGTAAATTTAGCATTACCAAAATGAGGGAACGGGGTTGAGACAAAGAGTCAGGAACATTAAGTTTTGCCTCTGTTTCTTTCTGAGGTTTCTCATAAAATTAAAGCTAGATCATTTAGCAACACTCCTAGAGATATTTCTATATAAATGCTTTGATCAGTGCCCTGAAAATAAATTTGTTCTTGCTTTCAGTGTATGTACAATTTTGTGGGAGACAGATATGAGTAAATGAGAGGAATAATGTTCGAGATGCTGCAAAAGAACAGATCGGGTCACTTAGGAAGAGGTTAGGAAAACATTCAAAGAGGAAGAGTTTTCTTGTTAGAGGAAGGAGAATTCAAGTGAGGGGCTCTCGAGAAAGGCATAAGATGGTCAGATTTGCAGGTTTTGGAAATCTAATCTGGTGGTTGATCATGGAAGCTAGTGTAATAATAAAGGCAAGAAGTGCTTATGCTTTCTCAAAGTTGGCGTGGATTTGAAGAAAAATATTAGGAATGAGAGCCTATTCATGACTCAAGTAACGACATAAATTTGTGAGTGGGATAAGATGATTCAATATTGTTAGGATATTACTTCTTTGATTCTAGATTCCTAGCAGAGGAATAATTGGATTGGAAGGTAAATAATTTAGATTCCTGATGCAAACAAGTTTACTTTCTAGAGAGTAGAATCTTGTTGATTGCCTTATCAATAAGACTCCTATTTCATTGTCTTCACTAACATTAAACATCCTGTTGAAAAGCTTTGTGAGATAATCTTGGGAAAGATGGGCACTTATGCACACGTTAAGGTTGCTTTCACTCCTTGCTCATAAAATCCCACTAAAATAATTACAGAGATGAGAAAACAAGAAAGGCAGCGATCATTTTAAACCAAACAACCTTGAAACTAGAAAACAGATTTATAGAAAACTGAATTCAAAGCCAGTCTTGAGACATTTGAGAACCAACCTAGTTTACATTATATAATTTCCCCAAAGATTCAGGAGTTGGTGGCACCAGGCATTCTGGGACTATAAATGATTAGGGTTAAAATAAGGGATAGGTTCAAGTCATAAATCTTTTCCAAGGCTAGTCAGCCAAGACTCTGACCCTCCTTTACTCTGATAAATGACTAGAGATTCTTTTTCAAGAGATTAAAACCTCTGGGTTGAGGTCTTTTATGTACAGTTGAGGATGGTGTGATACTCAAAAAAGTATTCATCAATGTTTGCATAGTGAATTCTGAGCTTCCCAAACATCTCCCTCCACATGACTCTTCGACCAATGACAGCCACACTTTTTCCTAAAGTGAAGACATTTTTTCTTTTTTAAAATCATTTTATTGGGAGCTTGTACAACTCTTACCACAATCCATACGTCCATCCATTGTGTCAAGCACATTTGTACATTTGTTTCCATCATCATTCTCAAAACACTTGCTTTCTACTTCAGCCCTTGGTATCAGCTTATTTTTCCCCTCCCTTCCTGCACCCCCTCCCCTCATGAACCCTTTATAATTAATAAATTATTATTTTGTCATATCTTACACTGTCTGATGCCTCCCTTTACCCACTTTTCTGTTGTCCATCCCTTAGAGAAGAGGTTATATGTACACCCTTGTAATCGGTTCCCAAGACTTTATTTTCTATGGGGAATCTGACAAGCCTGAGAAGAGAGACCTTAGACCAAGACTCAGACCACATGGCACAACCAGACCACTGTATAGTTCACAGTTGACAAGCTTCATCTATGTAATCAGAGGTTCCATGGAGTTTTCTTTAATCTCTTAAATATAAGTAGACAACTAAAGGTTAGTAGACAACTATGGAAAGCCTATAAAATGAAAGAAAACCAAACACCCAGGGAAAAAGTCAACATAAAGGAGGAGGCTAGGCAGGGAGAAGTAAACATCAAAAGAAAAAGGTAGAAGTAAAAGAAACAGGACCCATATCTCATCCCATGTACAAAAAACTCCAGCTGGATTAAAAACCTAAATATAAAATTCGGAACTATAAAAATCATCAATAAGCAAATGGGTACAAAACTTAAGGAATCCTATTAAAAGACATATACTGTAGTATCAAGAATATTGAAAAAATAACATATAATAGATGACAAAGTATATGACTAGGTCATACTAAGAATAAGACACTTATGAACATCAAAAGATGGTCAAAAGAGTAAACCCATGGATTGAAGAACATTTTCTAGCAGTGACACAATAGACAAAGGACTCATTTCTAATGTCTATAGAGAACTACAGCACCTCCACAGAAGTCGAACAATCCAATGAAAAAGTGAGCAAAGGATGTGAGCAGACAGTCTGAAAGTGATTGCTCATGATTAGTAGCCATTCAAGAGATGCCAAGCAAAATAACGATGAGCTGCCACCTCATACAGATAGTGACTGCCAAGTTCAAAAAAGAAAATAACATGCTGGAGAGGATGTGGAGAGTTTGGAATCTTCATACACTGCTGGTAGAACTGAAAACATGTACAACAATTATGATAAGTGGTGTGGCAACACCTCGAACAACTGAGAATAGAAATTCCATACAATTTAGTAGTCTTTTTATTAGTCTTATTTCCTAAGGAAATAAGAGTCATAACAGGGACACATATATGCACACCCATGCTCTGTGCAACAATAATCACGGTAGCAAAAAGAAACAATGTAAAGGCTCACTAGTAAAAGAATGGATAAATCCTGATATATGGGCATGCACACACAGTGGAATCCTATGCATTGCTGAAAACCTGATAAAACCATGAAGCACATCATGGCATGAGTAGACTTGGAGAACATACTGATTGAAATAAATCAATCAAAAAGGGACAAATTTATATGAAACCATTGTTAAAAGGGGAAAATATATTAAAAGCTAGATAAAGACTTTCATACCAAAGGGAGCAGACTTTGGGAACTACTGGGGCTGGGGACAAAGTTGTGAAGAGAAAGAAACGAGCTAGACCTTATATGAATATTATTTTGGGTATAGCAAGATAGTCCACAAGAGGGAGACATTAAAGGAGTGAGTGAAGGGTAAACTATTGGGTGTTTATTGATTAAAATGTTAGATACAACATTGATAATCTAAAATAAAAATTCCAACATAATTTAAAATTATATGTAGCAGGAGGAGATAATGGAATGTTTCTATGAACTTTCATCTTCAGTAGACCCATAGTACTATACTCAGAGTTTAGGTGTTCAGTAGCCACTTAGGAAACATGAAATGGTTTAGTGTGGAGGAAGAAGACTTAGCGTGAGGCAAGGTCATAAATGAATATTGTCCTAAAATGAGTTAAAGCATTATTTAAAATTAAAAACATGCTGTGAAGGTTTAAAGGAAAAAAACTTAATATCTTCATAAGTATATGGTGCTTACATGAAATAGCAATATGCTATTGCAATGGAGCATAGCTAAAACAAAAAGGGTTGGAAATTAAAGTGTAACAACAAAATTATTAACTCAAAAGACTTAGAAAATAAAAAGTTAGTCAATGTCACAGGAAATAGAATTAAAAGATAAATAGGAAGAAAATTGGAGGATCTGTGCAGGAATTTGATGTTCAAACAATAGGAGTTAAGGAAAGAAAAACTGAGGATAAAATCATTTGAGAAAATTTCCAAGAGCATGCATTTCTCGAATTTAAAGAGTTCACATGAATGAAAACAGATCCATACCAAAGATAAATATTTTGAATTTATCAAACACTAAGAACAGAAAGATCGTGTATATTCCCTGAGAGAGAAAACATGTTTTAATTGAAAAACATTAGGAATCAGAATGGGTTTAGACATTCCAGCAGCAACACTGGAACCTGAAGACTAGAGTGATGCCTTTTGTTTTTCCAAATTGGGGTTTATCTCTGCTGTATTTTGTTATTGGTAGCTTTCTTGCCTCTGTTTTTCAGTATATGGAAGCCAGGATGAGTGAATCTATAGAGACAATAACTAGAAGGGTTCCTGGGGAATAGAGCAGGGAGGTGGCGGACAATGCACTGATATCAACGAATACAAGGAAGAAACTATTTTGAAACTGATTGTGGTAGAGAGTATACAGTAGTGCTTGATGTGACTGAACCATTGAATGATATGTGTGAATGGTTTGAAAATAAAGTTTTTAAATGATTGTAAATTTAGAATTTCCAGTCAGATTATCAATCAAGTGTGAGAATAGAAAAGAGGCATTTTAAGAAAAAAAAAGATCTTCCACTGTTCCTCAGGAAGCATATTAGAAGATACTAGAGCACAACAAAAGAGACAGAAAAAGACATGGGATCTATAGAACAAGTTTTGTCACAGGAGAGTGATGGTTGAAAGATGACAGCTGGTCCAGATTGGACAGATTAGAAGGCCCCCGAAAGATTCCTAGGGAAAGGTGAAAAATGATAGAAAGATTCAGACACTTGTTAGAAAGTTTGAAATTAGACCATTAATATACATCAATAGAAAATGAAATAGATTGAGAGAGAGATGATTTTCAGCATAATTAAAGAAAAGTGTTGGGGTAGATTCTTCCAGTGACACTGTGTTGTCAGACTAGAACTGTGCTCAATTAGGCTTTTAGTGACTGATTTTGCAGGTGTGGGGGGAATATCACCATACCTGTTTTCTGAGGACCCTCTAACTTACAACCTTTGAGTTCACGTTAACTCTTTGCACCACCCAGGGGGTAAATTTTTAATAGTCTAAAAGTATCTTACTAAAGTAATGAAAAGTTAGCTACCAAAATTATAAGAGGTAAATGTGATTTCCAAGCGTGGGGATGGTAGGAAGGTATAAAGATCTATTGAACATAGAATCATTTGATTCTTGACATTGCATATTTACCTGATAAAGATAAATATTCATGGAAAAGCTGTGCCAGGTTAATGTGAGCTAGTAATTTTAGTTTCTATGAAAATTACTAGGGAAGTATAAAGAAAGTTATATATATTGGTGTGTTCTCCATATAGCTCTGAAATTTCCTAGCACAAATCAAGCCTGTGAGCAAAGACCTTGGCCCTGCTTTCAGTGTTGGAGGCTCTGGAACTCTCTTGGTCAGCCTGTGTTCCTGAGGCTTTCCTTTGTCTCTGTTAGCATCCCATACCTGGATCAGGTATACACACTGAAAAACCTTTACCCACCAACGTTGACCTTTTTTCTTCATCAGGTTGTCCGCACAAACCAGTGTGCAGGAGAATTTGTCATCACCTTCCCCCGTGCTTACCATAGTGGCTTCAACCAAGGTTACAACTTTGCCGAGGCTGTTAACTTTTGCACTGCTGACTGGGTGAGTTTGGCGGGCTGATTGGGGCAAACAGGAGTGTTGTGGGAAAGCTGAGGCACCATGGCCTTTGCATGGGGTTATGCTCAATCTTGAATCTACCCACAGCTGCCTGCTGGACGCCAGTGCATTGAGCACTACCGCCGGCTCCGAAGATACTGTGTCTTCTCCCATGAGGAGCTCATCTGCAAGATGGCTGCCTGCCCAGAGAAGCTGGACCTCAATCTGGCAGCAGCTGTACATAAGGAGATGTTTATCATGGTGCAGGAAGAACGTCGTCTAAGAAAGGCCCTGCTGGAGAAGGTGAGTGGGGTAGGGCACCTTATTAACTAGCCTGGTAGAGGTGGGTGGAAAAAAGCAGTACCAAGGAATAAAAAAGCTATAGACTCTACTCTTGGAGGGTAATAAAAAAAAAACTAGATCCATCTGGGTTGAAAATCTCATTCCATTCTCTACTAAACCATTTATCACCACTCTTGGGCAACCACCTTTACTTACCTCACTGACTATCATTTTCCCTATCTGTGAAGTGAAGATTAGAATGTTTTTGGATTGATGAGTGAATTCAAGAAAATTGAGTAAGTGGCTCATAGTAGGTGCTGGTGTAGCTTCTGTTTATCATTATGTAAGTAACGCAAAAAGATAGAATACCATGTGAAATTGCACTGAATTATCAATTGGACACCTTTAAAATTTACTTCATCATTCATTATCTCACTTCGTAAAATGGGAATAAGTACCTAATTTGCAAGGTGTTTTTTTTTTTTTTGCAAGGTGGTTTTAAAGCTTAAGCCAGATGATTTATGTCAGTTTATTTATTACTATATTTGTAATGTAATAGTTGCTATTATGATATGACGGTGTGAAGATATTTGGAATATGGAACATGCTTAGGAAACGCCCTTGTAATTCATTCAAATTGTTAAGTAACTCAAACTAAGATGATATTACCAAGTACAAGTTGCTACAGAGTTATGGTCCTCCTCTTAAAGCTCCTTGCTAGCCCACTTAAGGAATTGACATGGTGAGAGTACTTACAAGATTGCAAAACAATGCTGGTCCTTGCCTCTTGGGGGCATAGTAATGTTAGAAGTCTGGATGCTCTCAGTCTGTGGTGTTAGTCGGTGAGGCCAGGGGCTTTTCCAGGTATCATTTTCTCTGTGTGTGAAATGGATTAGCTCTCTTAAGAGCCATTCAGAACTGTGCTTAATAAATGGTGGTTTTGGTTGTTACAGATTATAGAAAGGAGCCAGAGTGGGGTGGGAAGAATAACATTTCTTATCTTGGCATTCTGAATTTTCTATACTTGGCCCTTGCCTTATCTTACAGGAGAATTTGGGATTCTCCCCCCCCCCCCCCCCCCCCGTGCTGAAATTCTATAAAAAATAAAAGTGCATTATAAACTCTTCTGGGAAGAGGACTCATAGTTTGTATCAAATTCTCAGAGGAGTTCATGATATTAAAACAACTAACTAGAGTCGTCATCCTTAGAGCATTGTCTGATTTTGAAGACTAAATTGACTTTATCAAATTCTTACTTTGAGTTAAGTAACTGATTCTCTCAGATTTGGTTTCTTCCCTTGTAAAATATAGTAGAGGTATGAAACAAGTATCCCTATAAGAAAATTTGAATTAATCAGTATTTGTTGAGCACTTATTTCAAGTTCTTAGACACTTTTCTAACTACTTAATTACTAGTGGCAAAGTGAATTGCACGTTCCTAAATCTCCAAGGGAGAAAAATTGGACTTTGTGCTCCCATAAAAATTTACAGACTTAGAAATCCACAGGTCAGTTCTGTGCTGTAGGGTCACAATGAATTAGAATGGACTCAATGGCAGTGAGCGAGAGTTGCTTTGTCTTTGTTAACTCTCATGAACAACTCTATGAAAGTAATTCCATATTATAAGATATGGAAACTGAAAGATAGTTTACTTAAAATTATACAGCTAATAAATGGCCAAGTTAGATTTTTAATGTTCAGTACTACGCCACCGGGACTCAGCCCGCAGAGTATAAGTTTTATGTTTAAAGTATGCATTTTGTTGAGAATATGCACAGCAAAACATTGACCAATTCTGGGCTGAGCCCCGGTAGCATAGTGGTTGTGCGCGGGACTGCGACCCACTGGGATGGAGGTTCAATTCCAGCAGTGGGGCTGGACCTCCTACTCCCACCACTGGAGAGCAGTGATGCAAAAAAAAAAAAAAACATTGACCAATTCAACAGTTTCTACATGAACAATTCAGTGATATTGATTACATTTGAATTGTGCAACTATTCTCTTTCCTTGTTCAAGTAGTTCTTGCCCTATTAATTTAAGTTCACTAAACCCCTACGGTTCTTATCCTAATCTTTTGAGTTCCTATTGTTAATTTGATGTCATACAGATCTTTCAATAGCATAGTGCTCTATATGCACTACCGACCATTTCTAAAAAGGCATAAACAGTTGGATGCGTATCGATAAGTATCCCAGAATTCATGTAAAATGTATGGGCTTTATTTATGTCCTAGACACTGAAATTCTACCCAACACGCTTCAGTTTCTTGGGTCTCTTCCTTATTAGCACATTGGGAAAAGTGTTTCTGTCCTTTAATACAGTAAATCTATTAAAGACAATAGCCAATAAATATTTTTTTATTTAAAAAAAATGGCATAGACAGCAAAAGACAAACTAGATGACTAGGTTCTCCGACAAGTTAAACATTAATGTGAATCCAGAGAGTAAAAAGAACCTATAGACTTGGGACTTTGGAAGGGGGGAAACAAACGGCATATCAGACAAATTTGAAAACTTATTAAAAACCTTAACAACAACGAAGCAGAGGACATAAACAAAACGCTTCACCAAAGAAGATATTTAGATAATCAATAAACACACGAAGAAGTGCAAAACATTGAGATAAGATTTTATTTCAGTACTAACACAGAGGTTTTTTTTTTTTAAAAAAAACAACCTGAAGACAGCAAGTGCTAGTGATGGTCTGGAGAGATTGGAACCCTTTCTTGTACACTGGTGAGACTTTAAGATGGCGACTACTATAGAGAATGCTATGGTGATTCCTCAAAAAGTTGGAACTAGAAATCTCTTGTGACCAGCAATCCCTTTGGTGTGTACACACACACATAGACACACACACACACAAGAAATAAGAGCTATGACACAAATAAATACATGCATGCCCATATTCACCCTACTATTCAAGAAAATATAGTAATATACACACAATGGAATATTATTATGCAATGTTAAAGAGCAGTGTTGTCTTGTTCATGGATGGGCTTGTGCTGAGTGAAATGGCTCAGTTACCAAAAAACAAATACTGTATGAGACCTCTATTGCAGAAAACAAGGAAAGGTGTAGACACAGAAAGAAACATTCTTTGAATGTTACCAGAGATCAAGGAGGGTCAAATCACAGAAGATAGTTATTAATTTGGGTCGAGGGAGAGACAATAAAAGGGAAGTCAGGATACAATGACTAAAGCTAAGGAAGATACTGGGAGGAATATAAGGGTTGACATTAACAAGGTAAGTACCACTACATGCCAAATCCTGCAATAACGATGGTAAACTGATTATGTAGATACTCAATCTGAACAAATAGAGACTACTCTACAAACATATACAGACTTGACAAAAGATAGTTGTGCATCTGTATTTTTATGTGCTATAAACACTAGAAGTCTCCAGAAAGTTGTGGGGAAATTAAAAGATAATAGGATTTCCCTATGAACTTTTTGAAGCCCATTACCTATATCCATGTATATAATAGAATAAACAATGGACAAAGGTATGTAATCTTCTTAGGCATAACCAAACAGCTTGAGGGAATGAACTGTTGGGCCTGGAGGCTTAGGACCATAGTTTCAAGGGACTTTTGAACATCTATGGTAGGCCAATTGATCTTGGTTCATTGGCCTACATAGATCACAGAGCCATTGTTCTGCGTCCTACTCTGATGAATAGTGGTGTGGGTCTTAAAAAGCTTATGAATAGCCATCTGAGGTGCAACTATTAGTCTTTTCCTGTCTGGAGAAAGAAGAGTGAAGAAAATCGAAGACACAAGTAAGAAAACAATGATTTCAGAGGACTAATGGACCACATAGTCTCAGCCACCATGATTTGAGTTTAAATATCTAGCTACCACTGCTGATTAGATTGCTTATAAGGCCTCACTGTAGACGATCCTAGATAGAGTGGGAGGAAAATATAGAACAAAACTCAAAATCACAGGTCACTGAGAGACTAGTGAAGCCTCTAAAACTATGCCTCTTAGATACCCTTCAAACCTGAAACGGAATCAACTTTAAGCCAAACAGTGACAGGCCTATAAAGTAAATAGTAATACCAGGGAGGTACACATGCCTCAGAACAGTCAGCCATATGAGATCAAGGGGACAGCTTTTGTACAAGGTTAAAGCTTAGAAGGCGGAAATGGATAGAGAAGTAGGAATGGGGGAAAGTGCTATTATACAATTAATGTAGTAAAGCATATTGAATTGTTGAAATTAAATCAGTTTATTCTGTAAACTTTCATCCAAATTAAAAAAAAGTGATGTCGGACAGTGTAAGACATGGCAAAATAATAATTTTGTAAATTATCAAGGGTTCATAAGGAAGGGGGCACGGAGGGAGTGGAAAAATGAGGATCTGATACCAAGGGCTCAAGTAGAAAGCAAATATTTTGAAAAGGATAATGGCAACAACTGTACAAACGTGCTCAACACAACAGATGGATGTATGGGTTGTGATAAGCGTTGTACAAGCCCCAATAAAATGCTTTAAAAAAACCCAAAAACAAATGTAATGCTCCAAGTAGATGAAGACATTCTTTAATAAGCTGTTGTCTGGTGTTAAGGTTTAGGGTATATTTTGGCTTTTAAGGTGTATACTAGAGCAATAGTTTCATGGGTTCATCCAGCCTCTATGACTGTAGAATCCATAAGAATTTGAAATTATATTTGGCATATTCTCCTTTATGATGAGGATTTCTCTGTAGAATCTGTGCATCAGGACAAAGAAGGCAATTAGTTGTTTATGTAGACAATTACCTATACTTTTCATTTCCTTTTATTTCTGATTCTCTGTTGCTTTAAGCCCATAGAGACCTTGCACAAATGTAAACTTTTAAAACTGCAGGCACTATGCAACACATTGAGCGGGAGCGCAGATGTACTGGACATATTTTAAGACAATTAACTGGGCTGTCCCATGAGAGCATGACCATAAGCCTACAAACCAGAGTCAAATCCTGTGAAATGCTTGGTTTTACATAAGCAAATGCAACAGCTACTTTTTTAAAAACATGTATATCAATCACATAACTATTGCTATTTAAAATTTTACAGGTATAGTGCTTATTGACTGCAATTAAGTAATTGACTTTTTGTAAGCCTACCCTTAATACTCTTTCCATCATCATAAACCCAAATTCACAACACTCCATAAACAAAGCAAAGCCATTTCACACTGAGTAAATACTGTTGAGCTTTGTTCCTAACTTTTTTAAATGTGAAATTGCAGGGGAGAGGCTTTAAATAAATCCGTGTGTAAGATAGAAATTGTTATACTCAGAAATTCCTTTTAAAATCCTTGAAGAAATTACCCTTATACATGACAGCATTGTATGGTTGTTCCAGCATAGCTAGCTTATTCTCTGTTTTTGGAATGGATTACTTTTTCTTCATATGAACAACAGATGAATTGATGTAATTGGCTTATTTATGTCAGTTTTTGTTCACTGCTGTTGATAACATTTCTTTAAAGACTACATACAAGTAAATGCACTTGGATTTTAATGTTAGCTGTGTGCACGCAGTGTAGTAGTGTGTCTTCTGTTAAATTATCTGGATCACAGTGGATACTCAAGTAACTGGACAATATGCGCAGTATGTGCCTTCCACACTAGCCAGACCTATTTTTGGTCACTCCCACCCCTTTCCAACTCATCAATAAAATTCCTTTATAAAATTGTCTTTGCCTCAGCTTACACTGGTCTTGCACTTCTTCGTCTGATCCCCTAACTATGAGAATCTGAACTTTAGAGTCACAGGTGTGCCCTGTGGACTTTAGTTTCTTCCACAGCCATCATTACAGGTGATAATATAAATTGGGGTCCCTGTTGTCTGCGATGGGGTTCTGTGACCCTTGTTCGGCTCTTATGTGTATGGGTTGAACACCTCCAGGGCATCACAGAGGCTGAGCGAGAGGCCTTTGAGCTGCTCCCAGATGATGAGCGCCAGTGCATCAAGTGCAAGACCACTTGTTTCTTATCAGCCCTGGCCTGCTATGACTGCCCCGATGGCCTCGTCTGCCTTTCCCACATCAATGACCTCTGCAAGTGCTCTAGTAGCCGGCAGTACCTACGGTGAGCATTGGGGCCTGCCTGGAGGAAGTGGGGCAAGGAAGAGGATGTAGAACTGGGCCAGATGTGCTCTTCCCTCCTCTCTTCCTCAGTTATCGGTACACTTTGGATGAGCTTCCTGCCATGCTGCATAAGCTGAAGGTTCGGGCCGAGTCCTTTGATACCTGGGCCAACAAAGTACGAGTAGCCCTGGAGGTGGAGGATGGGCGGAAGCGCAGTGAGTGATGGGGGGGACGGAGGGACTCCACAGGCAAGTTCTACTCCCCTTTTCTTTTGTATTCCCACACCCCATTTTTTCAATACTGCCTACTCCTTGCTGCTTTCATTTTCTCTATAGGCCTTGAAGAACTGAGAGCACTAGAGTCTGAGGCCCGTGAACGTAGATTTCCTAACAGTGAACTGCTGCAGCGACTGAAGAATTGCCTGAGTGAAGCAGAAGCCTGCGTGTCCCGGGCTCTGGGACTTGTCAGTGGCCAGGAAGCTGGGTATGACAACCTGAGGTGTGGGGCAGAGGTAGCCTGCTAAAGTTTCAGCATGTAGGATTCGGTGCTAGAATGGGGTGGACTTCTAAGCAGGAAGCTAATAAACAAGTGTGAGGTGGCCTGGGGCGTTACAGAAGACCAGACAATGTAATAATGAAGAGAGGGGAGCCTCACTGACCTGGTGATAAAGTGCCTAGAGTTGTTTATTTTTATCAGGACCTAGAGGAGATTTGAGGGGTGGGCTGAGGAGTTTTGTGGGCAAAACTTAGGGACAAAGAAAGGACACACCATAAACCTGATAACTATACAGAATTCTCAGTGGAGGATAGATTAATAAATAAAGCTTGATCAGTTAATTTCTGAGGCCACCCCTCCCCCCATGTTATTTTCTGATTCTGTTCATTATATGAACATGCTCATAGTGTGACGCTCTCCCTCTAATCTGGGCAGCCAGGAGAACTCTTGAGGTATGGAAGATCATGACAGTCTTGTGTAATGAGAAAAAGTGTTGGGTCTTAGCAGGAGAGATGGGGGAGGGGACTGGGTTTGGACCTGAAACCCCATATGTGAAACTCCATAGCCCCTACAGGGTAGCTGGTCTGCATATGACCCTGGCTGAGCTCCAGGCCTTTCTGGACCAGATGAACAACCTGCCTTGTGCCATGCACCAGATTGGGGATGTCAAGGTGAGGAGGGCTGGGTTTGGAGTACTGCTGAGGTGAGATCTTGTGGACCAGGGACCTAAGCAGCAAGGGACTCTTGACTCCCTTAAATAACTAAAAATATTAAGTCAAGGCAGGATGCACATGTGAAAAATAATAAAAGCTATACAGCATAGCATCTAGTGACTGCCTCATAGAAATGGGCTTTGAGGGGTAGTTGCCAGGGGTATGAATTTCAGGATATAGAGTCAAGGGAATGTGTACTGGAGGAGAAGGAAATGACCATGTTTGGGGACCCTAAAAGTTGAAGTTCATGAAGGCAGAGGTGTAGTGTGGGTTGGAGAGGATAGTGGACACTAAGAAGAATAGATGGGTGGTGAGAAGACTACGCTTAGCATTATCTTTTGTAGGCCAGACTCTTGGGGCTGTGCTGTACATTAGAATCCTCTGGGGAGTGAAATCACATATTCCTGACTAACCCGTTAAGAATCTGTAGGTGGAGCCTTGTAATCTATATTTTTAAACAAATTCCTCAGAGTATTCTAATGGACAGTTTTGGGACCCATTGTCTTAGGGTATAGAGGAGGAGAGCTCAAATCAAGGTAGGCTCTCTTTTCTCAAAAGACGGGAGGGTAATAAGGTAGGTGAGGCAGTGCTATGGGGCCTTGGTGGGACTTTTAAGTGAGCCTAGCTGAGAGTTTATTTTTCGTCCTATATTTTGGTAGGGTATTCTGGAACAGGTGGAAGCATACCAAACTGAAGCCCGTGAGGCCCTGACCTCACTGCCCTCCAGTCCAGGGCTACTGCAGTCCCTGTTGGAAAGGGGCCAGCAACTAGGAGTGGAGGTACCTGAAGCCCAGCAGCTACAGCGGCAGGTAGAGCAAGCACGATGGCTGGATGAGGTGAAACGCACACTGGCCCCCTCAGCCCAAAGGGGCACCTTGGCTGTTATGCGGGGGCTGTTGATTGCGGGTGCCAGTGTAACCCCTAGCCCTGCTGTGGATAAAGCCCAGGCTGAGTTGCAGGAGCTACTGACCATTGCTGAACGCTGGGAGGAGAAGGCCCATCTCTGCCTAGAGGCCAGGTAGGTTAAACCTCTTCCCTCCCTGTCCAAATCTTAACCTTCAGAACCTGAAGACAATTCCCACAGGTGACCTTGAGTACCAACTCTTGCATTGATATATTAACTCTGCTCCTCTCTTTTTAAAAAATAAACATCCATACACAGAGGCAGTGATAGGCCTGTGGAGATACAGAGATGGACAGATAACAGTGATTTATCAAGGAATAACCCTACTGGCCAATATATAAGCAGATGGGTAGATCTCAGTAGAATAACACCAAATACAGAACAGGTTGGCGGATAAGCAGGGGTACAGGATTTCTAGCAGATTGAAGTTGGTGCATGTCATCTGGGACAGACTGGCAGCCACCCGTAGGCACAGTATAAGCAAGTAAGCCCAAGTGGCAGCAAGAATACCAGGCGCCTTAGGAGCCCATACAGATACATCTGATGGCCAGGCTGGGCTTCTATCGTTAGGCAGACCACCCCAGACCATGTCCTTATTTTTTTTCTTCTTACTTTTAGGCAGAAACATCCACCAGCCACACTGGAGGCCATAATCCGAGAGGCAGAAAATATCCCTGTTCATCTGCCAAACATCCAGGCTCTCAAAGAGGCTCTTGCAAAGGCACGGGCATGGATTGCTGATGTGGATGAGATCCAAGTGAGGCTCTTATATATTGCATTCCTTTCAGTCCAGCTGGGAAGAGATGACACGAGTCGGGTTTTGCTGGGTTGCCTAGAGAGAGGAAAGAGGCATAGCACATAGAAAAGAAGCATAAATGTGTCTGAAAATGGCCTAAGGGAAGCGGATGCTGGTGAGGCCAAGGGCAGGGAGGCAGCTGGTGTGGGTGTGGAAGTAGGCAGGGTCTGTTGGTATGGAGGAGGCTTTCTGGTAAACCTATAGACTAAGGATAATTTGAGGCCAGTGAATGTTTGGGCAGAGAGACAGGTGGATGTTTCTTTCTTAGGGTGGCCTCTGGTTTCTCTGCCTCAAGATTGAATCCATTCTAAATTTTCAGTGGTGCCCGGTTCAGGGCTAGGTTCAGCGGCATTAGTAGATACTGGCAAGTTGAACTGAACTTTCTCTTGCTTGCCCCTGTTCTTAGAATGGTGACCACTATCCCTGTTTGGATGACTTAGAAGGCCTGGTGGCGGTAGGCCGGGACCTACCTGTGGGCCTAGAGGAGCTGAGACAGCTGGAGCTGCAGGTTCTGACAGCGCACTCATGGAGGGAGAAGGCCTCCAAGACTTTCCTCAAGAAGAATTCTTGCTACACACTGCTGGAGGTGAGGCCTGGAACCCTCAATGGCAGCCTCACCTGCCTCTGGCCTGGCTGTTCTGATATGGCTCAGACAAGAGCACAACTTTTGACAGAGAGGACTGACGAGGGGAGGGAATAGAGAGGAGGGAAGGGGAAGCCCATTCATCCCCCCCTCTGTCTGCCTGCCCTAGGTGCTCTGCCCGTGTGCAGACGCTGGCTCAGACAGCACCAAACGCAGCCGGTGGATGGAGAAAGAGCTGGGGTTGTATAAGTCTGACACAGAGCTGCTGGGGCTCTCTGCACAGGACCTCAGGGACCCAGGCTCTGTGGTAAGGAGCTTGGGCATAGATGGAAAGAAATTGGGTTCTGGGTGTATCACTGCAATGACTGATGCCTGGTGGTGGTAGAGTATCTGAGCTGGGTGAGCCCCTGGACCTCAGTTTTCCTGGTTTGGGAGTGAGCGAAGGGAGGCAACTAGGTGCTAACCTGCTCTCCCCCTGCCCTGGGCATGGCAGATTGTGGCCTTCAAGGAGGGGGAACAGAAGGAGAAGGAAGGTATCCTGCAGCTTCGTCGCACCAACTCGGCCAAGCCCAATCCACTGTCATCGCTGACCATGGCTTCCTCTGCAACCTCCATCTGTGTGTGTGGGCAGGTTCCGGTCGGGGTGGGAGCTCTGCAGTGTGACCTGTGTCAGGACTGGTTTCATGGGCGATGTGTGTCAGTGCCCCGCCTCCTCAGCTCCCCAAGGTCCAGTCACATCTCATCCCCACTGCTGGCCTGGTGGGAGTGGGACACCAAATTCCTGTGTCCGCTGTGCATGCGCTCACGGCGCCCACGCCTGGAGACCATTCTGGCACTGCTAGTAGCTCTGCAAAGACTGCCTGTGCGGCTGCCTGAGGGAGAGGCTCTACAATGCCTCACAGAGAGGGCCATCAGCTGGCAAGGCCGTGCCAGACAGGCTCTAGCCTCTGAGGATGTGACTGCCCTGTTGAGACGGCTGGCTGAGCTTCATCAATGGGTGCAGACTGAACCTAGGCCGGAGGAACCATCTACTTACCCTTCAGTCCCTGCCTCTGAGCCTCTCACAGAGGACAGTGGCAAGGATACACCTAAGGTGAGCTGCCAACCCAGCACTTGTCCTCAGATTGCTATCTCCTTCCCCCTACCCCTATTTAGGCTCCAGCCCTGTCCCTGTCCTTCAATTTTCAGTCTCCTTTGACCCTGTCACCCTGCCATTCTGCATCTGAACCCAGGCCGGAGGATCCCCCTACCTACCCTTCGGTCCCTGCTTCTGATCCTCTCAGAGAGGGCAGTGGCAAGGATATGCTTAAGGTGAGCTGCCAGCCCAGCATTTGCCTTCAGATTCCTAGCTCCTCCCCATTTTGGCTCCAGCCCTGACCCTTTCTCCCCAATTATCAGTCTCCTTTGACCCTGCTTTCCTGCCAATGTGTGTCCTGTTCTTAGTATCTCTCTCCAATTGTCCCTGCTGTAGCCTGTGTCTGCCTTCCTCCTTTAAAAAAGAAGGTGGAAAAATCCCATTTGAAGTTGGGGGAGGAAGAATGGGGTTCTTTGGTTCTGTTGGTAGGATCCCTGGTGGTTCAGTGGTTATTGCTCAACTGCTAACCAAAACTGTTATCGGAACCCATCTTCCACTCAGGAAAAAGATGGCCTCATCTGCTTCAATAAAGATCATCTTGGAAACTATGAGGCAGTTCTACTCCGTCCTAGAGGGTTACTATGAGTTGAATTTGATGGCACTGAGTTAGCCTTTCAGTTCAGGTACCCCTAGCCATTCTTGCTGTCTTTGCCAGGTCCAAGGGTTGTTGGAGAATGGAGACAGTGTGACCAGTCCTGAGAAGGTAGCCCCAGGTGATAGCTCAGATAAGAAAGGTAGGTCTAGTGTGGGTATGCTATTGACTGGATGTCACCATGTGGTCTTGAGCTCTGTCTAGGTGGTTAGGGTAAGACTAGGATAGCCTTTAACCCAACTGTTGCTACAACTTTCCAGACTTGGAGCTACTGTCCTCGCTGTTGCCACAGTTGACTGGCCCAATGTTGGAGCTGCCTGAGGCAACCCGAGCCCCTCTGGAAGAGCTCATGATGGAGGGGGACTTGCTTGAGGTAACCTTGGATGAGAACCACAGCATTTGGCAGCTGCTACAGGCTGGGAAGCCTCCAGATTTGGAGCGGATCCGCACACTTCTAGAGGTGAGGAAAAGGGTCATGGGTTGAGCCTTGGGGGTCAGGCCAATTGGGCAGGAAGCCCAGGCCTGACCAATGACCCATGATCCTTTTCTGCCTATTTCTGATCACAGCTGGAAAAGGCAGAGCACCATGGGAGTCGGGCACGTGGCCGGGCCCTGGAGAAGCGGCGACGGCGGAAGGTGGATCGGGGTGGGGAGGGCGATGACCCAGCCCGAGAGGAGCTTGAGCCAAAGAGGGTACGGAGCTCAGGTCCAGAGGCTGAGGAGGCCCAGGAGGAGGAAGAGGTGGAGGAGGAGATTGGGGGTGAGGGTCCCCCCCTCCCCCTCCCCTCCTCTGGCAGACCCATCCCCCAGGAGAACCAGAATGGCTTGGAGCATGGGCTAGTGGTCAGTCCAGCCCTTTCTGACCCTTTCTCCACTCTGACTCCTGGGCTGCATATGCCTTGCCCACAGCAGCCACCTCAGCAACAGTTGTGACAGTGGCTGAGCCTAACACAGGCCCCACCCCCCATCCCCCACCCCTGGCCTCAAGGATCCTCTTTCTGACCATCAAGCCTGCTTCTTGGGAGGTGGGCAGTGGAGTGGGGGAGATGACTACTCCCCTAGTCCACCACCAAAGTCCTCTGACTTTTATATTCTGACTCCAAGGTATTGTTCAGACCTCAGCTCCTGGGGGCCGGCCCCTGGAGTCCCCTCCCTGGTAGCCTT
Organism: Nesogale talazaci; assembly: GCA_004026705.1. NCBI lineage: Eukaryota > Metazoa > Chordata > Mammalia > Afrosoricida > Tenrecidae > Nesogale > Nesogale talazaci. Next base: position 7,756 of record PVJH01014698.1, on the reverse strand, counting down.
TAAACCAGCATTCCCAGATAAATGGGCAGGGTGGGTCACTGGGGCTGTGCCAGCACCATTCCAGAGACAGGGCCAGTGCATATGCATACTGAGGAAACTCCTCTCTCCTCTCCAGTTCCAGCCTGGCCAGACTATGTTACACGAACGAACCTCACCTCCCTCTTTCTCTTCCCTTTCCCTCTCCTCCCTTTCCCTGACTGTTCCACCCAGGAGGAGGAAATTTCACATAGCTGTGCTCACAGTTTTTTTATTTTAAATGAATTTTGATGGGGAGTTGGAACAGAGCTCCCTATAATCTGAAGAAAGCTTTGGTGCTTGTCCTTACAACCACTTCATCCCTCCCTGTCTCCCCGTGTCTCCTTTCCTCCTCCTGGGTTCATGTTGTAATAAAAGAAGATTGTTGGTGTGTAATTAATTTGTTCAAAAGAAAAAGGCAAAACAAGAAACTTGGTTCCAATTGAAACCTATGTTAATTTTATTTTATTTTTCCTCTTGTTAGAAATAAACCCTTAGCAACATTTTTTTGGAAACATGTTTCTGAAGTGCATTTCTCTTCAAAGGGGGAAAACAGTGCCCCATCACCTGTTGGTGGGGTAGCTGAAGTGCTGCCATGATCACTAAGGCTGAAATCAGGGTCATCTGTGATCTAAATTGAGTTCTACCAGCTCCTCTAACCTATCTTTCACCACTCCCATGTCAATTTTTCAACATTCTCCATTTTGATGCCCTCCAATTTTGCCTCCTCAAGGTGCCAGAGAGAATTTTTTCCACAAATTTATTGAAGTATAGTGTACATTCTTCGAGAACTCACCTGTTTTATACACTTCAGTGATTGTGAAGATGTTTCTAAACTGCCGAACTGATCATATTAATCTGCTTCGGATCTTCCAAGATGCTTCACTGTCCTTGATATATAAATGCTTCACTGGCCAACTCATGCTGCAACATTAAGGAAGCTTTCATTGTTTTTTTTTCCTCCACCCTAGAGTTCTTTCTGGCCCCACTGACTGGGAACTGAAGCCCAAATATGTGGTCTCATAATGCTCGTGCTTGCTTTTTTAATAAAAACAGTATCACTTTAAAAAGAAGATTGTACCTCTCGCCATTGCCCCAATCCTAGCCCTAGGGAATCACCATCTACTTTGTTGTGTCTATGGATTTGCCTATTTTGGACATTTAGATCAATGAAATCTTACAATGTACAGTCATTTGTGACTTTTTTTTTACCTCAGCATAATGATTTTAGGGTCTTAGCTCACTTTTAAATGTACATATTAATGATCCCATAGTAGTTGGACTGATTCTCTTCCAAACCCCAAAGTCTTTACAATAAAGATGTTGGATGATATCGGGTACCATCACTTAAAAAGTTTTTACATAGTTTCGTGGGGATTTAACCAGCTTGCATCAGCTTCATGAAGGGATCTTTGACCGTCCTTTGTAGTCCTGAGTGCTCCGTGTTCAGACTTGGCCTGTGATGGGAGAATGCAGGAACACATCCACATAAGACAAGCCAGCTTCCCACCATATCCAGCTCTTTGAGGGAGTCCCTCTGTAGGGACTAGGAGAAATAAAATTAAGCTCTGGTCTCTTGTCTTAGGTCTCAGCAAATTCCCTCTCATTCCACATCTGAATTTTCAATGGGTTCATCCATCACTAAGTTTCTGTCTACTTTGCCTTAAATTTTTCAATTGCTATAAATTTGATGGATGAGAAACCCACCTTCTTCTGACAACATTGGTACGATGTCTGGCTCAGCCTTGCAAGTCTAGGGACCAGTAGACAAGCCTCTATCAGCTTGACCACATGTTGAAATGATTATGAAATGGATGTTGGAAAAGAGACCAGGCTGAGCTCGGACTATCAGGAAGTGCCAGTCAGCACTTTACTGTTTACCCTAAAACATGAAGCTACCCCAAGGGGAAGGGAGAGCTGTTAACCACAATCTTCAGTATAAAGAGCTGTGCCTGGGGGGCAGGATTCTCCCAAGTTAGGAACTTGCCTTCCACCAGTTTCCAGATAGCCCTTCCATTTAGATTTCTCTTCCAATGTTTGCCCCCTTTTGTAGCCTGTCTTTCAAAGTGCAAATCTCACTTCTTACAGAGTATTCTGTAGTTCCAGATCTGTAGCCCCCTAGAAAGGCAGAAGTGATAGTCTCTGATAAGTAGGGGTGGGAAAGGGGGATTGGGTAAGTAGAGAGCATCTTCACCTCTAAATCATTTTCTTGTCCAGCCACTGCCTTCTGTTGTATCTTTTTTGAGGTTACTGTATCAGGGTTCATGGGTGATGATGAGAAACAATTACTTCCAATAACATTTTCTCACCCCACCCTTGAGTCCAATTGATCGCTTTCACCCTCCTCAGTGCCTCCACTATGCCTTCTATAGTGTCTGAAATACCCTACAACTAATCGGTCTTTCGGCCCTCCCCTCCCAAGTCTCCCATTCTGGAGGAAAACCCTTAAGTAGTCTCTGTCCACATTTGCAGGTCTGGGCCTTGTACAATCTGAGCTCCAAAAGAGACAAGAGTTGAGATCCCACCCTTTAAGTGACAGTGCGTTCCATAAACTTCCACAGGAGTAAAGTCTGAGGTTCACAATCCATGCTTGCCAGAACCCAAAAAATTAAATATACTCAATAGCGATAACTTGATGCAGGGATATGAGTTGGTGCTGACCTAATTTTTTGTAAGAGTAGGAAGCCCCGTGTCCCCTGCTCGGGTCTTTCTCCTGTGGGACAGGTGGTGAATTTGAATTACTGATGATCTTGATAATCGCAGCCCCACTCAACCACCATACCACCAGGACTCCTTGAGAGAGAATCCTGAAATTGTGGAGTTGGGAGCGAGACACTTGGGCACTCACATTCAAGGGAAAGGAGCACCCTCTTGTGGTGTGAGGTATTTTGCAAAGACCTTGTCAGACAAAGGAAACACCTCTAGAACAGGTCTGACCCAGCATATCAGTCTGACAACTGCTATTTCTACTACGTCTCTAAACATAAGGTCTGTGTTGTCCTTGCAGGCAGAGAAAAGAAAATGGGGACCCAAGTAGCTTAGACCTGGATGACGTATACGCAGGGAAAGCAAGTACATAACCCAGGAAAAGTATCTCCAGTAAAGACAAATCACTGCCCTCTATGACTGGGCTTCAAAGTAATCAGCTATTGGGAAGTAGGTGGGGTTTAGGGTTGATCTCTGTTGGCAGGCTGGGAACTTGGCCAACTGCCATTGACCGTGGCAGGTAGAAGTCCATATTGCCGAACAAAACCTCCATGCCTACCTCTCATAATTAAGTATTGCGATGTCACAAATTACCCCCAAATGTAGTGGTATGAAAGTTTTTCCAGGGGGCTGAGCCCCGGTGGCGTAGTGGTTGTGCGTGGGACTGCGGCCCACTGGGATGGAGGATCAATTCCAGCTCACAGGAGCAAAGGCTGGGCCTCCTATTCCCACCACCAGAGGGCAGTGATGCCTAAAAAAAAAGTTTTCAGAGTCAAATATAGACACACCCGAATCTTCTATTTCAGGGTGTTTAGCAGGTTACAGGTGTCACCTGGGGTTGCAGTTAGTTCATAGGAAGGATCTGTTGCCAAGTTCATTTGGGTGGGGTTGCCAAGATTTAGTTCCTTGTGTGTTGTTGGGCTAAGGACCTCAGTCCCTTACTAGCTGCTAATAAAGGCTAGTCTCAGGTTTCTTGCCACCTAATTAGCTTACTGACTTAGCAGTCAGTAAGCATAGCAGTTGACTTCATCAGAGCAATTGAGAGAATCCAGAGTGGGAGAGAGAATATAACATTAATAGCCATCTCAAAAGTGATCTATCAACATTTCATTTATTAAAATAAATCCAGGCCATTCTTGAGAGGAGGAAATTATACAAGGGGGTGAATATCAGGAAACTGACGGCCCTTTGGAGACTGCACGCTCCAAAGATTCACAGCCCTGCCATACAACAAACCACCCTAAAAGTCTTACCTCATCACAACATCAAAGTCCATAATTTCATCTCCTAAACCAAGTATAGATATGAATGAGACACTTGAGTGCACTCCTTTAGTATGTCTATTTGAATACTTTTTTGCAACTAGATTTGTGAGCTTAAAAGTTTATATGTCCCTAACACACAATGGTAGGACAGGCATAGGATAACTGCTACAGACCTTTCCATTCAAAGGGAGGCCAAATTAAACAAAATTTTTGCAGGCCCATGGCAATTCTGAAATCCAGCGGGGCAAATAAATGGAAATTCCTTGGTTAAAACCTGGGGACAACTCCCCACGTTTCTAGGCTCACTCTGGGTTCTTGCTTCCATCTTCTGTGTCTTTGCCTTTTCATTAAAGGTAGCACTAGTTTTCTCAGCCTGCTTCCTGACAGAATATTAAAAGCTTAATAACTTCTTCAAAGAGCCCTGGTGGCATAGTGGGCTATACATTGGGCTGCTGACCTACAGTTCAAAACCACTAGCTGCTCCAGGGAAGAAAGATGAGGCTGTCCATTCCCATAAAGATTCCGTCTCTGAAACTCAGAAGGGCAGTTCTCCTCTGCCCTACAGGGTCAGCATAGTTTGGAATAGACTCAATGGCAGTGAGTTGTTTGAGTTGGGTGCCACAATGTGAAGCACTTGGCTGCCAGTCTAAAAGACAGCAAGCAGTTCAACCCCACTTAAAGAGATGTGGCAATCTTGTCTCCCTGAAGGAACTGTGAGGGAAGTTCTCCGTCCTATACGGTTGCTATGAGTCAGAATCAACTGGATGGCAGCGAGTTTACCTTATTTGATTTTGTACTGTATGTAATTAGTTGCTACCAGGAAGTGATTCCATATTCCTGATTCCACCAGGGTTTGGTGTTCATCGCCGCTTTTGGCAAATTGGGCACAGAATTGTAGCCATAATCAAATTGGCCTTGACGTCAATCTATAGTATTGAGCCATGTATAACAGCCATGTCTCCCACTATGGCATTTTATTCAGAACACCTTTGGGAAAATCCTGACCTTTCTCGATTGTCAGAGATAGATTTGTGGCATCACAGGACAGGTCTTCTTGCCCACCTGATTGAGATTCTCCTCCACAGTAGTTATTCTCGGGTACTCATTTATGTGGGACACTGTACCTCTCCAAGAGGCACAACCATCTTCCTCTTTCAACAATATTTCATTTCTGTTTTCTTGAAGCCTTTGACTACTTAACCCAGTGGTTCTCAACCTTCCTAATGCCATGACCCTTTAAAACAGTTCCTCAACCATAAAATTATTTTTGTTGCTACTTTATAGCTAATTTTGGTACTTCTATGAGTTGTAATGTAAATATCTGATATGCAGGATGTATTTTCATTGTTAGAAATTGAACATAATTAAACAAGGCACAATGATTAATCACAAAATAATATGTAACTGTGAAATATTTGTGTTTTCCATCTCTGAAAGTCAAGGTTTTCCTACTGAAAGAACTCCATGCCTCATTGTCTTTCATCTGCCCTAAGAGAGACTGTAATACTTCTAGCAGGTACCAGAAAAGCCATCTGGAAACCCAGTTTGAATACTGTATCCCTTAGATACCTGTTCATAGAGGACTACCCATGAGGCCTTAGAAGGGAGTCTCATCCACCTGCTTTTCTAGACCTGCATGTATAGGCCTATTTGATGGAAGCATTCTGCTACACTTAAGGCTTTGAAATAGCTCATGGTAGATAGACATCTCAGGTTGCACAGATCACTTGGTGTCCTATATTCACAAAATCGACCCGCTTCCATTTTCACTTTTATCTGCATTTGGGACTCATCATCCAAATAAGACCACTTAAAATTTTACTCTATATTTCTTTGGTATTAAAAAAATCCTTACATCCTGCTGATTTCCAAAAGCACTCTTCAACCTGACCTTCCTATTCACTTATTTTTTTCTTCACTCCTATCTTTTATGTATATGTATTCTGATAATATATTGAGGAACTGGGGAAATCACCACAGGAAGGGATTTGAGATCTCCTGGGCCAAAATTTCATGTATTTCCTGATCTGATTGTGACTGGTGGGCCACAATGACATCCTGATTCACCTGGGATCAGCATTTATTCAGACCCAGTAGTAGTTTAAATCAGTATTTTTCTGTCCCCAGAGCACCCTGACTATAGATCTCTTTAGGGAAAGCAAAGAGGGAAATTTCACTACACACTTGTGAAAAGTGCAGCAAGGTTTTTCCTAACTGCATCTAGTCTCCCTTCATTCAAGGACTCTGTTCTAATCTCTGAATTTGTGGTGAGGCTAGAACTCAACATTTTGGAGGTAGATCAGGCTTACATTTGCCACACTCGAGAATGGTGCAGGACCCCACAGTACTCTTCTTCTGTCGTATGTAGGATTGTTATGAACTGACTCCTTCACATCTAACAAGTTACTGCTATGGCTCTGCTGCACACTACAAAAACTACACACACATCTTTATCTGAGGAGGTGATCCTATCATTCCCATTGAAATCAGGGAGCCTATTACATCCAGGAGCTCTGGTGGTAGAGTGGTTATGTGTTGGGCTGGATCCGCATAATTGGCAGTTCAAAATCATCATCAGCTTCTGATAGAAAATATAAAGATTGGACTTTCTACTCCCATAAGCAGTTACAGTCTTGGAAACCCCACAGGGAGTCGCGATGAATCACCACTGACTCCATGGCAGTGAGTGTTATTATCATATTTCCTTATCCTGGACCTTCATCTTCAAGGGGAAAAATTTTTAAGGATGCTAGTGCCTACTCATGTGTTAATTAAGGAAAGCTGCTTCTGGGACAGAGGGGAAAAAAGTATCTGATTTAACAATAAAAGTTTATTTTTACTCATGATATTTTAAAGTAAGTATTACTAGTTTGGCAACCCTCTCCAAGTGATGATGCAAAAACTATAGCACCTTCTAACTAGAGAGTCTTCTGTCAGGAAGCATTAAATTGCTAAGATTCCAAGATATTGGACATATTGAACATATCTCAAAAATTAAAATAACCCATTGAAATTGCAAATAAAAGTTATTTTTGAAACATTTGATTTGAACTCAAGCAAAGCAAATAATGAACACTCATGATTTTCCTACTGCTTTGACATATATTAGAAGAGATTAGAAAGTAAATAAGCAGAGCTATTTCATCCTTATTCTAAAACATTTAACAATTTACCTATTTATTACAAAGTGAGCCACTTTAAACCAAATTATGTAAAGACAGATTATTATTTGCATAGCAGCATTCTATTGTTCCTTAGTGTCTATGGATAATAGTTTCATAGGTGCAAGAACATTATTTACTTAAAAGATCTTATGTATTACAATTTAAGAATATTTTAAACTATTTCCTGCTTTATGTACCTTTTAAAATTGTGACACATAACCTCATACAGGAAAAGTATGTGTAAACGAATTTTTTAAAAAAATAATTTTATCGGGGACTCTTACAGCTATTATAACATTCAGTACATCGTCTGTATCAAGCACATTTGCACACATGTTGCCACATTTCCAAACATTTTCCACTTGAGCCCTTGGTATAAACTCCTCTTAAAGCTCCTCTTTCCCCTCTCTCCCTCCCCCCCTTTTTTAAATGAATCATTTTATTGGGTAAACAAATTTTTTAAAAACAAACATCTAGATGCCTCCCCCCCAAAAAGAAAACCCCACAAACATCTGGGGCTGAGCCCTGGTGGCATAGTGGTTGAGTGCGGGACTGCTGCCCACAGGGTTGGCAGTTCATATCCAGCAGCAGCTCTCCAGGAGCAAG
>PVJH01014697.1:0-56051 GCA_004026705.1 Nesogale talazaci | reverse complement strand
TAGCAGACTACTACCTTATAAGATTCAAAGAGGCTAAGCCCACCCAAGGATGCTCAAGGCTGGGTTGCCACATTGAGTCTAGGGTCCGCCTTTCTTGTCACATGTATACCCCTAGTCGCTCCTCTTTGTATTGCGTGTACACCCTTAGCTCATCCCCTTTCCATGATGTGTACATCCGCTTCATGTGAAGTCTCCAAGTGGTGAACAATAAACCAGATTCCCTCTTTCTCAGCCACCTCTCCACCTTTAACTCCTGTCCCTCGCCCTCTTCCCCTTCCCCATGTGCTCTCCTCCCCCCACTCTCTTTCACTCCCCACAGGCCACCAGGCGGGGCGCAGGTGAGCATGCTACCAGGATATGTGTCTGACTTTATTATTTCTCTCTCATGCTCTCTACGAGCTTATTATGATAATTAATTAATTATTGCTGTGCAATTGCACTTACCAGACTTGTGATATTAACGTTGGAGGCTGGTTCATCTGACACTCTCCCTCTTAGTTTGCTCCTGTGGTCTGGGCAGACCCATCACTCTCCCTGGGTTGTATCTTCAGTGCTGTCCTCTGTAGTGCTATCTTCTGAAGAAGGGAGGTCAACATAGCTGGTCTTGGGTCTGGCTCCACAAATCTCTGTGTTAGTTCACTGCTTCATGCCTGTATGTTGTGCTTAAGGCTTAGTATACCAGGCTAAGGTCTGTTCTCTCTGTGCCTTTCCTGTGAATACATAGCAATAGTCTCACAGTGGGTCAGTCACTGCCCTGTTACCCCACTACCCATGCCCTCTTTTTTCTTTCCCCCTCCTTTTTGATTGGCTGCCATATGCATCCCTGCTTGGTTCTGATCCCTGCCAGTATGTCTGGAACTTGCCTCAGGAATTTATAAGATGAACATCTTAAAGAGTAATACAAACTATAAAATTTTGATGCTATTGGAGGAATATTTTTGGAAGTATTTTTTTTTTTTTTGCATCACTGCCCTCTGGAGGCCCAGCCTTACTCCTGGAGAGTTGCTGCTGGATTTGAACCACCAAGCCAGTGGGCCGGAGTCCTGCACTCAACCACTACGCCACCGGGGCTCAGCCCATGAAGTATTTTCTTAACTGTCAATTGAGAAATGCTTTTTAAAATATGACTTCAAAGCAAAAGCCTCACAGAGAAATTTATAAACTTGATTATAACATAATTAAATATTGAGATGAATATTAAGAAGCAGATTAAAGGTTGCTGAAGGTTATGGCAAAGTTAATATTCAACAAAGACCAATACTTAAAATATTCAAGGAACTAATTCACTTCATTAAACAGATGTCAGGCAAGCTAATACAAAAACTGTCAGCAGGATATAAAGACACTATCAAGATATGGTAAAAGTCAAATGGCTCATAGGCACATTCACCATAAATTATAATCAGAAAATGGAAATTAAAAAGGCATCAAAATACTACTGTATAACTCAAGCAAAAAATTTCAATATAGATATCATTGATCAATTTGGACAGTTAGGATATAAGGAAATGATATCCCACATTTAGCTGGTAGGACCTTAAAATTTTAATTTGTGAGAGTGCTATGATATTATATATTGAGTTTACTGATTTCCTTTGATGCTTATACTTTTGCACACCATAGAGTACTTTACTGTGGGGTATTGTGGTGAAGTAAAATTTCTTTTGTTTTATTGAATACTTTTATTGAGGGCTCTTACATTTCTTGTCATAATCCATACATTCATCCAGTACATTTGCACATATGCTGCTGCCATCATCATTTCCAAAGCATTCTCTTCCCACTTGAGCCCCTGATATCAGCTCTCCATTTCTTACCACTCCCTCTCCCTCCAACCCTCCTCTATAAACCCTTGATAAGTTATAGATTATTTTCATATTTTACATTGTCCTCCATCGCCCCTCACCCACTTTTCTGTTGTTCATCCATCTGAGAGGTGGTTATAGGCTGATCCTTATGATCAATTCCCCATTTCTCCCCCCTTCCCTAATCCTCCTGGTATCTATACTGTCATTGATGGCCCTGGGGCGTTTTTCCATCCTGGATTCCCCATATTGTAGGCTCTTATCTGTAGCAGTGTGTGTATTCTGATATAATTTGATTTGTAAGGTAGAATTGAGATCATGATAGTGGGGGGAAGGAAGCACCAAAGAACTAGAGGAAAGTTGTGTGTTTCATTGGTGCTATTCTGCACCCTGATGGGTTTATTTCTTTCTTTTCACCCCTCCCTAACTCCTATCAAATAATTGAGTGGCTCTATACAAATAAATTATGAATAACAAACTGTGGATAATCTTAAGTAGAATGGGAATTTCAGAACACTTCATTGTGCTTGTATAAAATGTGTACATGGATCAAGAGGCAGTTGTGGGAACGGAATAAGGTCATGCTGTATGGAAATCATGGAAGGAGTGTGCAAGGGTTGTATCTCTCACCACACTTATTCAATCTCTTTAAGGAGCAAATAATCAGAGAAATTGATTATATGAAGAAGAATGCCGAATCAGGATTAGAGAAGGACTTATTAATAATCTGACATATGCAGATGACATAACTTTGATGGAAATGAGGAAGACTTAAACACTTGCTGATGAAGATCAAGAACCACAGCCTTCAGTATGGAGTACACGTTTTACAGTGTAAAGCAGGCCAAATTCCTCATAGCTGGCCCCACAGCTAACATGTCAAATAGATGTCAAATAGATCTTGGTTGAAAACAGAGTGCAAAAACAATTCTTTTGACAATTTCTAAGAACCACACTATTCCCTTCTCTGACATTTCTTATATGTTTACTGTAGAGATTATCAAGCTGGTTCCAACCCATAGCTACCATATGCACAATATAACAAAGGACTGTCTGCTCTACTATCCTCACAATTGCTAGTAAATTTGAGCTCCTTGTTGTAGCCTCGGTGTCAGTTCATCTTGTTGCAGGTCTTCGTCATTTTTGCTCTCCCAATACTTTACCAAGCAGGATGTCCTTCTCCAGCCTTGGTCTCTCCTGATAACATGTCCAAAGTTCATGAGATGAAATCTCATCATCCTCCATTCTAATGAGCCTTTTGATTTTCCTTTTCCCAAAACATCTTTGCTTTTTCTATTGGAAGCTCTTGGTACTTACATAGTCTTTACCAACACCACAATTCAAAGGCATCAATTCTTGTCTGTTGTCCATATGTAACTCTCATATGCATATAAAGTGGTTGATCATGTTTTGGCTTGGGGAAGGTGCATCCTACTCCTCGAAGTGATTTCCTTGCTTTTCAACATTTTAAAGAGATATTGTGCACAATATTTACCCATCACAATGTGTCTTTTGATCTCTTTATTGTTCCTTCCATAGATGTTTGTGGATACAAGCAAGATGAAATCCTGGATTACTTCAAAATTATTTTAGTTTATCCTGGTGCTACCTATGTTTCCAGTTGTGAAGATTTCTGTTTTTGTTTCTTTGAATTCTAATCCACATTGAAGACTGCCATCCTTCATTTCCATCAGCAATTGCTTCAAGTCCTTTTCACTTTTCGCAACAAGGTTCTGTCATCTTCATAACAAAAATTGTTAATACTTCCTTCAAAATGTATACATTTTTATTTATAAAAATCAGCTTCTCATGAAAACTGGCAGTGCCTGACTATCAAAAGATATAGCATCTGTGTTCTTAAAAACTTGAAGATAAACAAGTGGCCATCTAGGTGAGAAGCAACAAAGCTCATATGGAAGAAGCACACAAGCCTGAGTGATCAAGAAGTGTCAATGCAATCAGGTATCAATCATCAAAGGCCCATAACCCCAAAATTATATTGATGAGAGTGAGGGGAAGAGCAGAGTGGAGGCCCAAAGTCCATCTGTAATGTAATTGAACATCCCTTTACAGAAGAGTCATAAAGAAGAGATGAATCAGTCAGGGTGCAGTATAGCATTGACAAAAATGTACAGCTTTCCTCTTTGTTTTCCCTCTTCTTTAATGCTTCTTCCCCCTCTCTATCATGTCCCCAATTCTACCTTACATTTTGGGTAGACCAGAATATGTACAGGGGTACAGGTAAGAGCTTGCAACACAGGGAACTGAGGATAAATAAATCTCTCAGGACCAACAAAGGGAGTAGGGATACCAGGAGGGTAAGGGTAAGGTGAGGGGAAAGGGGAGAACAGATCACATGATCTATATATAGCTCCCTCCCAGGGGGAAAACAGAAAAGTAGGTGAAGGGAGACAGTGGTTAGTGTAAGACATGAAAAAACCCACCATGATAACTGATCAAATGTTCATGAGGTGGGAAGGGGTGAGGAGGAGTGAACTGATACCAAGAGCTCAAGTAGAAAAAAAATATTTCAAAAATGATGACAGCATATGTACAAATGTGCTTGAGACAATGGATGTATGTATGGATTGTGATAAAAGCTGTAAAATGATGAAATAAAATGATTAAAAAATGTAGCCTCTTTAAGAGTATTTTCTTAGCATATAGACTGCATAAGTATGGTGAGAGAAGACAACTCTGACACACACCCTTCCATAATTTTTTTTTTTGGTTTTTGGGGCATCATTGCCCTCTGGTGGTGGGAGTAGGAGGTCCAGCCTTGCTGCTGGATTTGAACCTCCGACCCAGTGGGCCGCAGTCCCGTGCACAACCACTAAGCCACCAGGACTCAGCCCACCCTTCCATATTTTAAACTGTGCAATATTCCCTGTTGTGTTCACACAGCAGCCTCTTAATCTTTCGCAAGAGCACAATGAAATGTTCTTGAATTCCCATTCTTTTCAAGGCTATCTAGCGTTTTTCATCATGACCCACCAAGTTGAATGCCCAACATATTAACAAATAAACATTTTTCTGGCACTTTCTGCTTTCAGCTGAGATCCATCTGATGTCAGCATTTATATTCCTTGTTTCAAGTCCTCTTCTGAATCCAGTCTGGATTTGTGGCGCAACTTTGTCCATGTACTGCCAACACTGCTGTTGAATGATGATCAAGAAAGTGTTCTTGCATGTGATATTAATGATATTGTGCTATCATTTAAGCATTCTGTTGGGTTATCTTTCATAGGAATGGCTACTGTGTTAGTCTGGGTAGACTAGAGAAACAAATTGATAGACACACATATGGATATAAGAAAAAGGTTTATATATAAGAGGAATGGGACATTGCGAAAGCACCCCAGTCCAGTCCAGTTCAAAATCATAAGTCTGATATGAGCCCATATGCCCGATACGAAGTCACAGGTCAGTGGGTGCAGAGTCCCTGCGCCGGCAAGGGTCTCCCCATGGCTCCTCGCTTCCAGGGTTCAGGGTCCATCAACAGCATCCAGTGGTGGTAGAAGCAACACATCGCTGGCAGGGGTCTCCACATAGCTTCTCCAGCTTCAGAGGTTTGGTTCCATCAGGGTAAGGCTGTGTGGCTTCTCCTCTGGCTCCTTCAGCTCCTCGCACCCTGCCATCTTGTCCATAGTTCGTTGTCTTGGAGACTACTACCAACAACTGGGGAGATAGTGTCTCATATCCATGAGAGAACTATCCTGAGATTTCCCAGAAGCCTCAGAAGAAAGCCATGCCCACACAGAGGCCTCATTGGCTACTTAATGGCTATCTCAAGATTAACAGGGTAGACTCCACCTCTACATCTCAATCAAGAAATTAACATAAGCACATGACTGCCCCAACTATGGGTCCATACAAAATATGGATCTCTTCTTGTCAATTGGCTAACTAGCTCTCTTTCAACTTCTTGGCATAGATGAATGAATTTTTCCAGGGCTTCTTTAGCTTGTTAAAACATTTGGTGTTGAACAATTGGTGTCCTGCCAATTTCTAAAGCCCTGTTTTTTGGTTAATCCTATCAGCCCAGCCTAACCTTTTCCCTTTCCCTTCAATACCATTGGTTCTTTGTGAAGAACCAGAAAACAATGTGAATGATGAAAGGAACACATAAATGGTATGAGAAAATTATGAAACAAAGAATATAGTAAGAAATACATAACCAATGTCATCTTTTAAAAACAGGTGACCATGGTGGTAATAATCAGTATTATATGAACAATTGATTTTACTTTAGTTTAGTAAAAAGGAACTAGCTAGTGAAAAAATTTTTGAGAAGGAGGAATGCATACATATTAGTAGGAATGACAAGCCTGCTTTTTTTGTCCAAATACCACTTTCAAATATCAAAAGAAGAAATCTTTTTTTTTTCTGCCTCCAGTCTCTCTGATTATTTTTCTCTTTCAATGTAGAAAGTAGAGGAGAATATTGAAATGATGGATTTCTGATTATGTCCCAATATGTACAAGGGGTAATTTCCAGCAATCATTCGTAGTGGTTTTGGCCATCCTCTCACTCTATGGAAGCAGTGTTCACTTTGGTCTCATCAGACATAAATTTGATATTTCACAAGCTGACTGGAGGGCCTGCAGGTCAGTTCTTGAATTTGCCCTGTAGCTACTATCTATCACAACTTTTGTGACAAATCTGTTGTCTGTATCCCAGGAAGAAGTTATATGGAGATCCTTATAATTGGTTCCCTCTTTTTACCCCACCTTCCCTCAAGAATTTTTACTTATAATTTCCCATAGCCAGTAATAGGCCAATTCTGTAATTTTTTTCCTGAGTTGCTTTATTAGGACATAATCAAGAAACTATATCATTTGATCATATCAAGCAGTATTATACAATAACCCCTACAATCATTTTCAAAACAGATTCTTCCTTCTTGTAATCCTTGATATAAGCTCCCCATTACCTCTCCCCATCGTTCCTGTCATAACCTGGGATTCTTATACAAGAAAATAAAGAAAAATGCGTAACAAAGAATCAAGAATGCTCCAAACAATGACAAAATGCAAGAGAAATGAGTCCCAATTTGAAAAAAAACCCCACACACCCAGAAAATATTAAAAACCATATCAACCTCAAAGTGTATCAAAAGGGAGATCATATAGCAAGGTTTTGACCATTCAAGTAAGATTTATCACTTTAATCTACTATAATAATCTCTTAAAAACTCCCTGTCTGATAGCCAAGTTATTTTCATCTCTCCATTATGATCAGAGGGAAATCACCAGAAACTTAATTCATATGTAGATCCTGCAAATGTATTTTGAGCTTCCACTCTCAACTGTACCCTTCTGCAAATCAGAATTTCACAGTTTAAGCTGTGATAACATTCCCTTCTGATCTGGATATCATTTACAATGCTTGGATCATGGATGTTGGTGTGTTTCTCCCACGTGGATTTAGTTGATATCTCACTTAGATGGCTGCTTGTTTGAAAACAAGCCTTAAAGACCTCAGCTGCCATTTATTTCTGATAGCCAGGCACAATCTAATTTCTTCGCCAGACTTTGCTGTAGTTCTCTTACCATCTGTGTTTCCTTCATCAGGGTGAGTATGGAGCAGGGCCATATCACAACAACCAATTTTTCTTAGATTGGAGGTAGGATTAAGTGTGAATCCAAACTCCATTCCCGAATCTGGTTCATTTTAGACATAGTTATCTCCCTGGAGGTAACAACGTTCTGTTTATAGAGCCACTGATAACTCATGGCAATCTATTTAAAACAGAGTTGCGACAGAGATCAGTCAAGTATAGGATAATTACAAATATCAATACATTAGATTATTTACTTGTGCGGATTAAACCCTTATATAACAGCACAGTATGTACACAAACAATGGCTGTTGCTATCAATCCACAGGCCTTCCTATAATTTCTCCCCCCCCCCCCCCGCAATTTTTGTATATTGACTTTTAAAAAAAATACCTGAGCAGTGAGTTCATTCTGAGTCATATCAATCTCTATCGGGGTTTGGAGGCTGGAGACTACACAGGAACAGAAGGCCTCATCTGTCTCGTGTAGGTCTTCAGTTATGTCTGCACGGCCAGCCTGGCGGTTAGCAGTTCAGGGCTTGCCGGACCGTGCCACCACCCCTCGTATTTATTGATATATCTGTGCTGCATCGAGTACAAATTTAGATAGAGCACTACACACGGATGTTTGCCTCATAGGTTAATAGACTAGTGGCTAATGACATCGACCTGCTTGTGTTTAGATGCCTGCAGGAGCCCTGGTGGCTCACGAACAGAAAGGACAGTGGTTTGAATCCCCAGCTGCTTTTCTAGGGAAAGTTGTTGCTTTCCAGTCCCAAACAGTTACAGTCTCAGAACCTCGCAGGGGGCAATTCTACTCTGTCCTATGTGAGTTCAAATGGACTCGACTGCAGTGAGTTGGAGAACAATCTGTCACTAATTGGTATGAGGGAGCTTCAACAAGTTTACGGGGAAAGAGTCGCTATCTTTTAATTCCCTTTTCTGGCAATCTTTTGAAGTACCGCTATCTTCATATTTATAAAATTTAAAATCTGCCATTTCTGCTAGTAATAATTAGAAAGAAATGCGTGTGCTGAAAGTGAGAATAAAGCAAAAGAAATAACTCATCTTTTATTAAAAAATAGTTTCATTCCCATCACTCCTTCTGTGCTTCTTTGCCAGTAAATAATAAAGCCATAAATTCACATCTTTCAAGAGTGCTTATTTGACAAAACTCAGAACTTCACCTAGCCTAACAAATTCTATCACTTTTTCCTCCTCCAAAAAGCAAAACCAAATTCACTGCCATCTGATTGCCTCTGACTGACAGCGACCCCAGGGGACAGAACAGAATTTAGTCTGGGGGTTTCCATGAATGTATATCTGTATGGAAGCAGAGACCTTTATCTATCTCGTGTGGCGGGGCTGCTGGGTTCATACTGTTGGCTGTGCAGTTAGCGGCCCGAGAATAATCCCAGACACCACCAGCGCTTCTACTCAGTGTCTATTAAATGAACCTGAATTGCTTCACATTCTTATTAGGATTCAGCATAGCATAAGAATAGAGTCTATTTGCTCTCACTTTTGCTTTATTTTTGTGGTTCTTAATATTTCTTGTGGAAATAAATTTCTAGAAAGCTTTTTAACAAGCACTTACAAATCTTTTCAGGACCTTGGAATTTATTATTCTATAGAGTAAATGCATATTTGAGGGAGAAAAATGTACAAATAATATAAATTATTTAGAATGTTCTATATTTTGTTTCGTGGTTGTTTGCAGGAAATAATGTATATAATGTTACATTTAACAAAACATTAGTCTTTGAGACATGCTTGAAAATATTATCTTCTAATATGGAACCATTTCTCCTCACCCCTCCCCTTTTTTGACTTCAGTAACAAGTGTGAATTCGCTACAGGCAGTCCCTGGGTTACAATTATCAGACGTATGGACAACACAGACAACACAGACTTTCCTTTTAATGTTATGTAAACATTCCCTCACTGTGAAATGATGGAACCAGTCCCTCATACATTCTTTATTACTACCACCTTCACTTGCTTCATGTGCAGCTCTTAAATCACTACAATGTCTTTGCGCCTTTTCATGCGTTAAAGGCTAATTAAGAACTACAATACCTGCTCTGACTTAGCCACAAATTAAGACTTAAAAGTGCAATTAGGAAAGGATTTTCCCCCCTAACCCAGGTACTAATTTGGATGCATCGTCTAAGTCTATAGTCAACTCTTAACTATCTTGCAATTGTTTTACTATTTTTAAAACCTCTGCAATTTCTATAGAATTTTCAGGAATTTTGCTTTGTCCATGTACCATGTTTACACTTTCATTTTCTTCAGATCATCCATTAAAATGACTCTCTAAAATGCCAGGAGTATATAAATATTGTGTTAGCTTTTTCCTAAACAATAGCATCACAGCTTTGATGCGAGAGTAATATATTTTGACACATTATTGTTAATTAAATGAAGTGTTTATCTGTACACCAAATAAGTCATTTCAAAGATGCTCAGTGTTAAGTGTCCTTGAGAATTATTATATTATCATGATTTAAGCTGTCTTGAGGAATGTGGTCGTTTGACTATATATCCACCCTAGAGGATAGAGCTGTGATAAGCTCCAGTGTTAGTGTCAGTCAAGGGTGGAGCTACTAGAACTGGCAAAATAAATCACTGACAGGTTCCTAATTTCAGTGTATGAGAGTCTCTGACAAATATACATAAGTCACCTCAATCTTTAACTTAAAAAGTCATTATTTTAGAATAACACTTAAAAATTATGGTCTATAATAAAATGAAATCCACTCATTGCCATCAATTAGATACCAACTCATTGTGATCCTAGAGGACAAAGTTAAATTGACCTTGTGGATTTCTGAAACTGTAACTCTTTAGAGCCGTAGCAAGCTGTCTTTGAAGCTGGTGGCTTCACACTACGGACTTTGCAATGATCAGATCAATGATTAACCACTATGCCACCAGGCTGTGTTATTTCTTTGACACCTACCTGGTTCTTGGTTATACTTTGGTGGTTTGCCTGTTACTGAGCATTGGAAGCCTTTTAAAATACCAACAGAGTGATTTATGCTGGACAGATTCCGCTGGAATTTCCAGGTGAAGACAGATTTAAGAAGTACTGACAATTCACTACTGAAAATTAGTAAAAGCATTTTCTAAGATAGTGCTGGGAATTGAGTCCCTGAGTTTGGAAGACACTCAAAATCAGACTAGCAACGTGCTGCCTTCTTAAAACAGAGTTGACCTTAATGACAGGACAGAGTAAAGCTTTCAAAAGGTCCCTTCTCAAAATGAGAAGAAACAGCTGGAAGCATATGCTAATAATCAGAACATACAAAGCATGAATATAGGAAAATTTAATATTGTAAAAACATGAAATGGAACAATTGAAAATCAATATGCTAGGCATTATTGAGCTGAAATGCACTGGTGGTAACCATTTTGAATCCGACAAAAATTTGGCTTACTTTGCTGGGAAGTATATATTGGAAAGAAACAGCATGGCATTCATCACCTAAAGAGAACATTTGAAGTACAATGTGGTCAATGATAGATTACTGTCCACATGCTTGTAAAGAAGACCAAGTAGTACAGTAATAATTCAACTTTGTGTACCAACCACAGATTTTAAAAACCAGATTTTAATAATTGAAGAACTTTTTACACATTGCTACCATCTGACATTGTATGTAGTCAATTATGTAGTCAAGATGTATAGTTAAGAACTGGTTTTTGGGTGCAAAAGTTGGAAACAAAGAAGGCTTAGTAATTGGAAAATATGGCTTTGGTAATAGGAATGATGGTTGATATTTCATGATAGGATTCTGTAAGACCAATGACTTACTGATTGAAAGAGCCTTTTTCCAGCAACACAAACAGTGACAATACATGTGAACATTACCAGGTGGGCTATACAGGAACCAAATAAACTATATCTGTTAAAAGAGGTGATAGACAAATACTATGTAATTAGTCAAGGCACATCCAGGGGCCAATTGAGGAATAAACTTTTCATTTCACATATATAAATTCATATTGAAGATGAAAAAATCAAAACAAGTCCATGACAGCAAAGTAGGACTTTGAACACATCCCCCCTGAATTTAGAGACCACCTCAAGAATAGATTTGGTGCCTGGACACTAATGACTGAAGACCAGAAAAGAGATATGGATGATATTGAGGACACAACATATGAAGAAAGTGTAAAATCATTGAAATGAAAGGAAAAATAAGACTACAATCGATGCCATAAGAGACTCAAACTTGCTTTTGAGTTCAGAGTAACTAAAAAGAACAGAAGAAATTACGAAGTAAGATATCTAAATAGGATAATTCTAAAGGCTGCTCAAGAATACAAGGCAAATTACTATAAGGAGATATACAAATTGTGGATTTAGAAAGTCAAAAGGGAGGAACACATTTGGCACTTTTCAAGCTGAAAGAAATGAAGACAAAAATGCAAGCCTCGATTGAAATATTGAAGGATTATATGGGCAAAATATTAACATAGGAAGCATCAAAAGAAGATGAAAGGAATACAGAGTCAGTATAACAAAGACAATTCATTAGTGTTCAGTCATTACAGTAGATAGCATATGATCAAGATCTTCTGGTACCAAAGGAAGAAGTACAAGCTGCACTGAAGGCATTGGTGAAATATTTCCAGAAACAGATGGATTAGCAGATTAAGATAGTTCAACAGAGGCATGCAATGTTAAATTGCATGTTTAGTTTAAATTAAGAATTTTGCAAGACAGTTTACTTGGCAACTTATTTATTCATATCCATATTCATTCCAAAGAAAAGCAATCAAATGGCATGTGAAAAATATTGAACTATACCAATAATATTTATTTATTTATTTATTTATTTATTTTATGGCTGTCAAATTTATTCTGATGCTTAGCCACCCTGCAGGACAGGGCAGAACCGCCCCTCTGGGTTTCCAAGACCAAAGTTTGACCAGAGGAGAAAGTGAAAGTTCCTCCTTCCGCTGAGGAGTGGCCCCTGCTTCCACCTGGTGACTAGCAGCCCAATGTGTGACCTACTTGGCCACCAGGGGTTTCTGACTCCACATAACCTCCCATAAGGTAATACAACTGCTCTCTAGGACTTCTGAGACTGTGGGTTTTTATAGAAGCAGACAGCCTCGTCTTTTCCCCTCAAAGCCATTGGGAGACCTGAGCTGCTGACCTTCCGGTTAGCAGTCTAATACTTAACCCATAGTAACTCCAGGGCTCCTTAAGACGATACTGGGGAGCAAGGAAAAGAGACCAATGGAAATATCCAGGTTCTCACACAGATGGAGTCTCCTGTTCCCCCCTGCCCCTTCCCATTTCTTGCCCTTTCTTTATGGAGCTCGGTCTTTCCTCTGGGTGCCAGGAGGAGGTGCAGGTCCATAGGTGGACAGAAGGATGGAGATAGTCTGGAGAGTTAGTTCCGTGTCCTCCTTTACTGGGAAGGAAACTGAGGAACCGTAGTAAGTTATCATCCCACCAGAGATCTCTCTCCAGGACCTGCAGGGAGCCCAACAATATTTCTTACAAATAAAATGTTACACAACTTAAAAATGAGTACAGTGAAATATTGACATGGAACTGCCAAATGCTCAAACCAGATTCATAAAAGTAAAGGGAACAAGAACATTACTGATACATCTTTTTAAATGTTTGAATCTTTAAATGTTTAAGTGTTTAAATCTTTAAGTGTCTTTTATAGAGGTATAAATAAAGTCATGTAAATATGTAAAGGTATTAATATATAATAATAGGGATATAGGTCTATGTAGATATATTTATATGTTAAATATCAAGGTAGCAGACAGACATTGGGCCTCTACTCAAGTTCTCCCTCAACACAAGAACACTTTGTTGTAATAACCTGGCATTCTGTGATACTTACCGTCCTACATGATCACTGAAGTCAAAATGTGCATTTGAACATGTATGGTGAAGAAGGCTGATGGTGCATCACTATTAAAAGGCTTCGTATCTGGGATTTTTTTAAATTAAAAATCATTTTATTGTGGGCTCATACATAGTTTTTCATAATACATAAATAAACATACTGTGCCAAGCACTTTCACATGTCCACTGCTGTTATCGTTTTCCAATCATCTGCCTTTCCCCTTAAGCCCATGGTTTCAACTTTTCCATCCCTTCCCCTCTTCCCCTGCTCTCCCCTCCCCACCTAACCTCAATGGTTAATACATTATTATTGTTCTGTCATATCTTACACTGCCCGACCTCTCCCCCAACCCACTCCTTTGATGCCCATCCTTCAAATAGGAGGTTATGTGTAGATCCTTGCAGTTGGTTCCGTCTCTCTACCCCACCTTCTCTCCACCCTTCCAGCAGCTCCAATCTAACCACTGGCCCAAAGGGGCTCATCCATCCTGGTTTCCCCATATCTCCAGCTCCCCTTTCTGCTAGTGTACCTTCTCCAGTCCAACTGAATTTCTAAGGTAAAGTTGGGACCATGATGGTTGGGGTGGGGGGGAAGGCTTCAGGAACTAGAGGAAACTTGTATGCATCATTGCTTCCCTGTTGCACCTTCGTCTGTCTCCTCCCCGTGACTCCCTTGTAAAGGGGTGACCAATTACCCACCAGTGGGCCTTAGGTCCCCCCCTGTTCTCCCCCTCATTTGTGATGATATGATTCTTGTTCTTTGATATTCGATACCTGCTGCCTACGGCCCTCTTGATCACGCATGCTGGTGTGCTTCTTCTATGTGGATTTTGCTGTTTCTGTGCTGAATGGCCACTCATTTATCTTCAAGTCTTTGAGACTCCAGATATTCAGTCATTTGGTAGCTGGGCACTATCGTTTCTTCAACTCTGTTTGCCTCTGTATCCATTTGTCTTCAGTGATATCAGGAGTCAAATGGTCCATTGATTTTGATTTTTGTTCTTTGGTGCCTGATACCTGATTGTTTCAGCACCTCATGATCGCACAGGCAACTGAGCTTCTTTTGTGGTGGGTTTTATCGCTCCTGAGCTGGATGGCTGCTGGTTTATGTTCAAGCCTCTAAGACCCTAGATGCTATATCTTTTGATAGCTGGGCACTGTCAGCTTTCTTCACCACTCTTGTTCATGCTCTCACATGTCCTCAGTGAGTGCCTTGGGAAGGTGTGCACACAGTGATATGTGTGTGTGTGTGTGTGTGTGTTTCCCCCGTTTGATGACTATTGCCTAGACATTTCACCACCTTATGGCCACACTGGCTGCTGTGTTTCTTCTGTGTCAGTGTGGTCTCTTCTCAGGTAAATGGTCTATTGTTTATCTTCAGGCTTTCAAGACCCCAGACACTATATCCTTTGATAGCTGGGCACCTTCAGCTTTCTTCACCACATTTGCTTATGCACCCATTTTACTTGTGATCGTGTTGAGTCAGTGAGCTTCGTAGAATACCAGATTCATAGAACAAAGTGTTCTTGCATTGAGGGAGCATCTGGATGAGGGCCCAAGGTCCACTTGTTACCCTAGTATATAACCTATGGATATGTTCTTAAATTTATTCCCTCCTTATAATAGATAATTGTTATCTATGTAAGAACATACCTATGTTCAGACCTCTGCAAGTGCCCTTTGCCTTCTCTCTCTTTCCTCTCTTTCCTTCCATCTCCCTCCTGTCCCACCATCATGTTCCACCTTTATTGGTGTTTCAGTGTTTCTTCACAGATTCATTGCCCTTGCTTAATCCCAACCAGGCCTCCCCCACCCTCCTTTCCATCGATTCCAGACCATTTGTTGCTCCCTCCACCCACACCAAGCCATGTTTTTGTGCACGTCCCTTTCTCCTCCCCTCTCTCGTGTCCCCCAGGAATCATCAGACCTGTCATTCTTTACTCCTGACTCTCTGACCAGGAGTACTCCCTTCTTGATTCAGTTTTTTTTTTTTTGGGGGGGGGAGTGTCAGTCTGTGATGCTTCCCCACCATGTGGCTACACAAGTGTCCTGTGTCACTGTCTGCTTAAGTAGAGAACCAGTGTGCCCCATCCTGTTGTTTGCCTAATTCTTTCTGTGGCACATTGGGTCTCCAGTGGGATGTAGTCCTCTGAGCATCATGTGTCGGCATGGGGACTGGACCAGCTCTCTTCCTCTTCCTCCCTTCTTATCTTTGTCCCTGTGGGTGTGGGATGCTGGCCCCTCCCCCAACCTGTTGTCTGCCATACCCACTTCTAGAGATGGAGTCCATCTGGCTCTGAATGCATCTGGTTCTGTAGCTCTCTCTTTTCTTGCATCCTTCCATGCATCCACACTGTCCTCATAGTTGGGTGCTTTGTGGTAGGAACTGCTCGCCCATTCCGGTTTCTGTGAAGACAAGACCAGCACTCCCCTCCCCCCCCACCGGGTGGATTAGTGCCTGGTTCCCTCTGTTATCCTTTCACTTTTGAACTCCATTTTATCTCCCTATCTACTCCACTCCCTCATCCTTCTCCCATTACTGTGTTGCACCCAGAATGCACTTCCCTGGGTTTGGTCCTCCCTCCTCCCCTTACCCTACATCTTGGATAAACTGTTAAGGTATAGGAGTCTTCTCTTTTATACTCACCATACTGTTTCTACTTACCCCAGGGGGCTCATGCAGGACTTATCCTTTTGTGATTGACTGATTTGACTTAGCATAATTTCCTCCAGTTCTTCCCACACAGAGATGTGTTTCATGTGCTCATCAGAGCTTTTGAGTGAGGCATAGTACTCCATTGTGTGTATGTACCAGAGTTTGTTGATCCATTCATCTACTGATAGAAATTTAGATTGTTTCCAACTCTGTGCGATTGTGAGTTGTGCTGCAATAAACATTGGCGTGCATACCACTGGCTGCGGTTTATTTCTTGTCTCTTCTGGGTATATACCCAGTAGCTGGATCATAGGTTAGCTCAACTTCCATTTTCATTGAGTATCGCCAGACTGCTTTCCATAGCTGCTGTGCATAGCTACATGACTGCCAGCAATGTAGAAGTGTTCCTAATTCACCACATCCCCTCCATCATTTGTTGCACTCTGATTTTCTGATATGCGCTAGCCTCAAGGGTGTTAGATGATATCTCATGACTGTTTTGATCTGCAATTCTCTGATGGCTAGTGAGCGGGAGCATTTTCTCATATGTTTATTGGCCATATGGACCTTCTTCCTAGTGAAACTTCTTTTCAGTTCATTTTCCCATTTTTTTCAAAGGGTTATCTGTTTTCATCTTCTTGCAGGAAACGAGGGTATTGTAGATTTTTGTAATAAGCCCTTTGTCTGTTGTACTGTTGCTAAAAATCATCTCCCAGTCTGTGGGTTGTCTGACTGCCCTCTTAGTAAAGTCCTTTGATGCACACATGTGTTTTATTCTTTGTAAGTCCCATTTGCCAATTTCAGGTTCCCTTGCATGTGTCCTATTGCAGTTAGCCTTTGTATTCCCTGGGTCAAGGTTCTTAGCTTTTACCTGATTCTCTTTCTAATGGTCCTGATGGTTTGTGGCTTTACTTCCAGGTCCGTGATCCACTGCAAGTTAGTTCTTGTGCCCGGGGTGAGGTAGAGATCCTGCTTCATTTATCTACATGTAGATTTCCATTGTCTCCAGCACCATTTGTTAATAATGCATCGCCCACCCACTTGATGCTTTTGGGGCCGTTGTTGAAAATCAGTTGTCTATATGCTAACGGCTTTATTTCTGCATTTTCTATTCTTTTCTATTGATCTGTGTATCTGCCATTATGCCAGTACAATGCTGT
This sequence comes from Nesogale talazaci, assembly GCA_004026705.1. Taxonomy (NCBI): domain Eukaryota; kingdom Metazoa; phylum Chordata; class Mammalia; order Afrosoricida; family Tenrecidae; genus Nesogale; species Nesogale talazaci. Next base: position 38,987 of record PVJH01014697.1, on the reverse strand, counting down.
TTTGACCACTGTGGTTTGTAGTAAGTGTGAAAGTCAGGTAAAGCCAGCCCTCCGACTGTGTTCTTTTCCTTGAGGAGATCCCTGCTAATTCTGGGCATTTTCCCTCTCCATATGAAGTTGGTGGTCAGTTTTTCCAGTTCTCTGAAGAGGTTGTTTGGTATTTGAATCAGGGTAGCGTTGAACTCATAAAGTGCCCTGGGAAGGATTGACATCTTTATTATAACGAGTCTCCAAATCCATCAGCATGGGATGTACCTCCATTTGTGGAGGTCACTTTTCATTTCCTGTCATAGGGTTTTCTAGTTTTCCTTGATTGGTCTTTTGTTTTTTGTTTAGATATATCCTTAGATACTTCAATTTATTCTTGGCTATTGTGAATGGTACTGCCTTCTTGATGTCCTCTTCTTTGGTCTTGTCAGATGTGTAGAGCAGATTAATCAACTTCTGTTTGTTGATCTTGTATCCTGCCACTCTTCCATATTCCTCTATCACTGTTAGTACTCCGGTTGCGGAACTCTTGGGATTTGGGATGTACAGGATCATGTCATCAGCGAATAATGATAATTTGACCTCCTCATCTCCCACTTGGATACCTTGTGTGTCTTTCTGTTGTCTTATGTTATTTTTCTAAGACCTCCAGTACTATATTGAATAGTAGTGGGGAAAAGGGGCATGCCTGTCTAATCCCCTTCTTCAGAGGGATTGATTTAGTCTTTGCTCCATTGACTATTATGCTAGCTGTCGGCTTCTCATAGATAGCTTGTATTAAATTGAAGACCTTCTATTCCTATCTGTCTGAGCGTCTTGATTAGGAAAGGGTGCTGGATGTTGTCAAATACTTTCTCTGCATCTATAGATATTATTATATGGTCCTTGTCTTTCATCTTATCAATATGACATATAATATTGATGGATTTACGGATGTTAAACCATCACTGCATCCCTGGGATAAATCCTACCTGATCCTGGAGGATTATGCTTTTTATATATTTTTGTATTCTATTGGCCAATATCTTGTTGAAGATTTTTGCATCTATGTCCATTGGAGATATTGATTTATAGCTTTCTTTTCCTGTGGGACCCCTGCCCTGCTTGGGTATTAAAGTTATACTGACTTCATAAAATGAGTTGGGAAGTTTTCCATCTTTTTCTATACTCTGGCAAGCTTTGTGGAGGATTGGTGCCAGCTCATCCCTGAAAGTCTTATGGAATTCCCCAGTGAAGCTGTCTGGTCCAGGAGCTTTGTTTGTTGGTATATTCTTGATGACCATATCTATTTCTTCTGTAATGGGTTTGTTTAGTTTCTTGACCTCTGTCTGGGATAGTCTAGGGAGGGATTGTTTTTCCAGGTATTTGTCCATGTCTTCCACATTTTTGAACTTGTTGGAGTACGGATTTTCATACTACTTTGTGATAATCCTTTTAATTTCATTAGGCTCTGTTGTGATTTCCCCCATTTCATTTCTCATCTTGTCTATTGTTGCTTGTTCTTTCCTTTCTTTGGTTAGATTTGCCAGTAGCCTGTCGATTTTATTGATCCTTTCAAAGAACCAACTTTTTGCTGCATTAATCTTTTGCATTGTTTTTTTCTCTTCCCAGAGGTTCAATACTGCTCTAATTTTTATTATTTCTTTTCCTTTACTGTTGGAAGGATTATTCAGCTGACTTTGTTCTAGTTGTTGGAGTATTTGTGAGAGTGTGTCTGCCATAAGACTCTCTTCCTTTTTCATAAATGCTCTTATTGCAATCAGGCTACCTCTGATAACTGCCCTTGCAGTATCCCAGAGGTTTTGATATGAAGTATTCTCATTAGTTTCTGGAAATGTGTTGATCTCCCTTCTAATTTGGGTCATCACCTATTCATGCTGCAGAAGTTCGTTATTCATCCTCCAACTGTTTGGCCTTGTTTTACTACGGTCCTTTTATTAATCTCCAGCTTTATGGCATGGTGGTCAGAGAAGAGCGTCTGTATGATCTCTATGTGTTTGAATTTACTTATGCTTGACTTGTGTCCCAGCATGTGGTCAATTTTTGAAAATGTGCCATGTGGACTTGAAAAGAATGTGTATTTTTTTGCATTTGGATGGAAGGACCGGAATATGTCTATCAAATCTAGTCATCTTATTGTGGTGTTTAGTTCTATAGCCTCTTTGCTGAGCTTCTTTCCCAAATATCTGCCTTTCTCTGATAGTGGCATGTTAAAGTCTCTTACTATGATTGTTGAGACTGTAACATCTTTTTTCATGATCTGAATAGTCTGTTTGACAAATTTCGCTGGTCTCTCATTTGGTGTGTATATATTTATTATGCTTACTGGTTCCTGGTGAAGTGCTCCCTTGAGCATTATAAAGTGCCCCTCCTTGTCTCTTTTTATGGCTTGAAACTGGAGGTCTGTTTTATCTGATATTAGGATTGTGACTCCTGCTTTTTTTGATTCGCCATTAGCCTGATATATTTTCCTCTAGCATTTTATTCTTAGTTTATTCTTGTCTGCGAGCTTAAGATGAGTTTTGTATCTGGGATCTTAAGGGCTTGAAGTTAAACAAACTGTCATCTACCTGGAAAGCAACGAAGCCGACATGAAGAAGCACGCCAGTCTGTGGGATCACAGGTGTCTGTTGATGGGATCAGGTATGAGGCAACAAAAGATGCTCCCCCCACAAATGTATTAATGCAAACTATTGGGGTTGTAGTGGAGACCCAAAGCTCATCTATAGACTATAACCAGATGGCTAGAAATTGGATACAAATCAAAACTTCAAGGATACACATTCGGGTCAGCATGGTCTACACAGAGGTCCATGTAGGTTCTCATTGAAAAGCAAACATTCCTTCTGTGAGAATATCTATTCTGGAGTTTGTTTGGTCCCTGTCGTTTGCTTTGTAGATTGTATCTTTACAGCACCAGATGAGCTGGCTTTTTAGATAATCTTGTTTTAAATAAGTTACCTATCAAATTAAGAAATATTCTGAGTCAAAGCAACCAGTCACATATTCCCAAATTTGAGCACCAATATAAAAAGAGGCCATAGCTCAGTTACTTGCTATATGCCTGAGTGAGCTATAGCCCTCTGCTTTCTTACAGATTCCTTCCATGTGCTTCTTATTCCTCTGCAACTACGTCCATTTATAACAACAACAGTTGTATATTCCTCCAGAGAAGTGTCACAAGGAAAGGACTGAGTCAACCAGGGTACAGCATAGCACTGATGAAGCACACAACATTCTAATTCTTTAATGCTTCTTCTTCCTGACTACCATGACCCCAATTCGACCTTACAAACCTACCTAGACAAGAGCAGGTACACTGAAACAAATATGAGGTCTCAACACATGGAATCCAGGACAGATAAACCCCTCAGGAACATTAATGAGAATAGTGATCCTATGAGGGTAGGGAGGTAGTGAGGGGAGAAGGGGGAGACATGGAGAACCATGTACAATGATCGATGTCTAATTCCCACCCACCCTTCCACCTGCTGAGGACAAACAACAGAAATGTAGGTCAAGGGAGGAAATGGATAATGTAAGATATGAAAACAATTTATGATTTCTCAGGGACTCATGTGGGTGGGATAATAAGGGAAGGAGGAAAATAAGAGGAGCTGATACCAAAAGCTCCAGTAGAAACAAAATGTTTTGAAAATGATATTGGTAACTTATGTATACATGTGGATTGTCATAAGAGCTGTAAAAGTCCCCAATAAAATTATTTACTAAAAAAGAACATTCTGATGCCAGATGCATACTGAATAAAAACTATATGCAAGAAATATGTTGATTTACCTTTGATCTATCAATTTTGTAAAGGTATTTGACTGTGTGTATCATAACCCAATGAGGACAACATTCCAAGAAGGAGAATTTCAGAACATTGAATTTTGCTCTGCAGATTGTACATAGATCAAAAGGGAATTATTCAAATAGAACACGGGAATTCAGAATGGCTTAAAATTAGAAAAAATGTGCAGAAGGGTTGTAGCCTTTCATATATTCAGTTTATATGCTGTGCACATTATATGAGAAGCTATGCAATATGGAGAATGAAGGAGCAGGATTGCAGGAAAACTCATTAGCAATCTTGAATATGCAGAGAGCTCAATCTCAGGTGCTAACATTGAAGAGGACTTGAAACACTTATTGAGGAGGTTAAATACTGTAGCCTGCAGTATATTTATACTCAGTGTTAAGAAAATAATCTTCACAACTGGGCCCATAAACAACATCATGATAAACAGTGAAGATATTGAAGTTGTCAAGCATTTCATTCTATTTATTTCAACAATTAACTTCTATTAGAGCATCAGGCACGAAATCAAATAATGCATTTCACTGGAGAAATTTACATCTGCAAAAATAATGTCTTCATAAGTCTCAAAAAGCCAAGTTGCAATTTTGAGGAGTAAGGTGTGCCTGACCAAAGCCATGACATTTTTACTCTGCACATTTGCATGAAATTGTGAGACTGGTGCAGGAATGGGCAACGTTTCATTCTGTTGGGCGTCGAATCATTATATGTTAGAACCGATTTACTGGTGCCTAACAACAGCGACATATGTATGTGAAAATTGAACTATGATAAAGGACGTCCAAAGAAGAATTAACGCATTTGAATTACAATGTCGGTGAAGAATATGAGATACATTCTTTATTACCAGAAGTGCAAACTAGTCAGTCTTAGAGAATGTATAGCAAGAAGGCTCCTTAGAATGATGAGGCCTCCACTTGCTTACGTTCGATATGGCATCAGGAGCGACAAATGACGGGAACAGGCAATCACGCAGTAAAGCAGAGCGCCCTTGACCAACAGGGGCGCTGTCAGTAAGAGCAATTGACTTGGTGGCGCAACAATGGGCTCACACTTAGCAATGATGGTGAGGAGGTCGGTGCAGGGCCCGGCAATGCTCTGTTCTGTTACACACTCAGAAGGCCTCTTGGATTTGGAGTCAGTTCAATGACGCTCTACACCAGCAGCACCTCTATTAGGAAATCTTGCCTGCTAAAGCGACAGGGATAGTTCACTATTTACAGACAGAGATGAAAACCAAACTCACCAACATCGAGTGACTACTCTATCGCGACCCTATATGGATAGGGCAGAACTGCCCCCATGGGTTTCTCTGACTGGGACTCTTTATGGGAGTACAAAGTTATGTCTTTCTCCTGAAGAGTGGCTGGTGGTTTTTGAACTGTTGACTTTGCTGTGCATACCCTCTATGCCAGAGATTCTCAACCTTTGGGTTGCTATCCTTTGGGAGTTGAACGACCCTTTTACAGGGGTCACCTAATACATTCTGCATACCATATATTTATATTGCGATTCATAGCAGTAGAAAAATTAAACTTATAATCTTGCCATGAAAATAATTGTATGCTTGGGAGTCACCACAACATGAGCCACTATATTAAAGGGTCGCGGCATTGGGAAGGTTAAGAACCGCTGCTCTCTACGCCACCAGAGTTTAGAGATAGGAGCCACAAAGATGAAACTTCACAAAATGGGTAAGAAAGTCACTAGGGGATGAATAAACAGAAAAAAATCATCATAGAATGGATTTTGAGGGCTGAGCCCCGGTGGCATAGTGGCTGTGCGCGGGACTGTGGCCCACTGGGTTGGAGGTTCAAATCAGCAGCGCTCTCCAGAAGCAAGGCTGGGCCTCCTACTTCCACCACCAGGGTGCAGTGATGCCCCCTATGCCCCAAAAAGGAATGAATCTTGAAATTAATGCTTATTTATTATTAGATATAGTTTCAATATAGAATAGCTTGGTTTATGTAGAAAAATTTTCTATGATCTTTGGCACAGGATATTTGTGGATCTATTACAAAGTGCTAGTGGTAATTACTGGAAGAATCAGAAAAATCAAGAATTAAGATTTTCTGTCTGTTTTATTTAGTCAAATGGGACCTTTCTTTCTACAATTGAAAATTTTATTTTCTTGTATTTATCTAATTAACATGAAAATATTATATTTTACAGAGATCATTATAATGAGATTTTGAATAATACTATTTGTTCTTTATTCAAACCTTACAAGTCTGTGGCCAGGATTGTGGGTTTATGAGCCCCAGCTCCAGGAAGGATTCAGATTTTACCACTAACAAGATCACAAAATTCTTTGCAAGATCCTGTTTCCTCATCTATACAATGAAGAAAAATTGGTTGTGGGAAACAAGTGAGTGATTTTCCATAAAATGCTCATCATCGAGCTGACTCAGTCCATACATATCGCTATTATTTTAAATAACAATGATATATTAATGCATAGTCTAAGTGAAGTAAACTAGAACTTATGAGTCAAAAGCATAAAACTTGTATGTAAATAATCATTGAGGGATTCTTGCCTGATATCATCATTACCATAATGGAATAAAAAATCATTATTGTTGCATCAAAAGCATTTAATTATCATAGAAACAACTTCTCTTACTGGGAGTCAGGGGCTCACTGTTGGAATGCTGAAAGCCAAATGGCGGTCCAATAATTTGTGGAGCTTATTAACATTTTTTGATGTTTGCTCACGGAGGTGAAAAGACAGACTTTTTCTGTGCAGATGGAGGCCCTGAGTGCTCTCAGGAGACAGCTCACTGGCTTGGTGCTGATGCAGTCACTTGGTGCTGTGCGCTCACGGGACACATCACAGCACCCCTTCCGTGTTCCCCCTTGACCTATGCGTATTGCCTTCTGCGTACATTCAGCTTCACTTTCCGCAGGACTTTCTTCACAAGTGTACTTGCCCCAAATCTTTGAGCAAAAAGTACATTTAATCCCTAAATCCACTGACTTTTCTGATGACTTTTTTAAAATATGAAAATTGAAAATAACCACAGGTGGGCAATAGGCAAAGTTGGAGGTGGCAATTGAGAGCATTGGCTGCCTATTAGAAGCTTTACGAATGGCAGGGTTTCTATTATTAAGAAACAGATGTGCATCTCTTCCCTTTGGTCTCCCTTTCTGTATGTCCCTTTTGTATGGACACCTGTTGGTGTCATGGTTACGCAATGGCCTGTGACCCCCATGTTGGCAGTTTGTGGAAACCCGAGCACCTGGAAGGGAGTGTACACGGCCCACTCTAAGCACCAGTGATCACAGGGCTTGGTAAGCCATCCCTACTGAGAGACATGCCCCACCATCCTCGATGCACATATTTCTCCCCAACACATCTATCCCCATAATATAAAGTTAATATAAAGCTGTCTCCTATGGACTCCTGGCTCCTCACGTAAGCAGGTAAAGGATGCTTACCTATAAGAGCATTTGCTCCCTCTGTGCTCCACCTTAAGGAGCATTTTGTATCTCTTGTCTCTTGCATGTTTTGTACTCCCGTTGGAGTATTCCTCTTGAGGCACTTGGAATTTTCAAGAGTAGTACATTGCCTATTTTTTTTGATGTGCACATATAACAGAAGGCTTGTATGCCTCAAGAACTATATAACCCTAATTATTAAATAAACTCGAGGTTCTTCCCCCTTCTCCCTTCTCTGAAGAATGAGTCTGGTGTGTTCTGCTTTCTGTCTTCTTTAATTGAGCCTGTTGCTTCGCAGCGATCACTAGACTGAGGGGCTGGACCTCACCATGGTTCAAATCCACAGTGGCTCTGGGGGAGAAAGACGGGGTTTTCGATGACTCAGCACGAGTGATGGCAGCAAGTACTTCATATCCCTTTTGCAAGCTGATGAAGTCGACCTACCTGACTTTTGGAGCAGTGATCATCCAAATGTTCACTGCTAATAAAGAAAAAGGATACATATAGATTTATAAATATTCAAAATATCCAGTCTCCCTTTTCTTTTCTTTACAACAATTGTCAAAAGTTTAATTCTATTTTGAACACATTCTTGGCTTTCAGGTATGTGCTTATGAGCTATTGGACCAGTTTAATTCAGACAGAGGCAATGAAGCAAGTTCTCTCTCAATGGGTAAAATGAATTATGCTATTATGAACTGGCATTCAGTTGATCCCTGATTTGTGGTGACACTGGGCACAATGGAGTTCAACTCCTGCGGTCCACAGGGATCTCATTGGCTGAATTTGGGGGCGTAGATTGTCAAGCCCTTCTTTTGTTTTGTTTAGTTTTTTGTTTTTTGGGCATCACTGCCCTCTGGTGGTGGGAGTAGGAGGCCCAGCCTTTGCTTCTCTGGAGCCGCTGCTGGAATTGAACCTCCATCCCAGTGGGCTGCTTTCCAGTGCACAACCACTATGCCAGCCACCAGGGCTCAGCCCTGTCAGGCCCTTCTTTTTAATAAGTTATAATGTGGAGTTCTGCTGAAATCTGTTCTGCATCATAGCGACAGGCAAGCCTTAACAACAAGAAGGGTGCTGGCTGCAGAGGAGGTGTGCTCCCTAGGAAACCGACCCTGAGAACTCCACCATGGCTTCCCACTGCCCTCTCACATAAACTGTAAAGGAACAATCAAACAAAGGCAGAAGTAGACAGACAAATAAGCAAATAAACAAATAAGCAAATAAGCAATGAAAGCAACATACCTTGTTTTATCTATCATGGCAAAATATATTACTCCATAAGGAATACAGACACAAAGATATTCACCCTCTTAGTAGATGCTTTTTCTCTCTTTTTTAAAAAAAAATTCAAATAGTAGAGATAGTTCAAGACCTATTTTCTTTTTACTATATTGAAGTAACGAAAATTTGAAGTACAATTTTATTATATGTTTCAAGCTATACATTCAGTGATTGATGAAGTTAATGAAATATCTTCCTATTACACAATACTTGACATAATATTTATTATAAAACAAAGCAAACTAAAAAAACCCAGAATAAAACAATGAAAATTAATTTAAAAATAGTGTGCCTGACAAACTACTCTTCAATTATACTTTTGAATATTGTTCATCCATCATTTAAAAACTTGATTATAATAGCTACTGTGATGATAATGACATTCATTTCCTCCCTACACTTCTGCAATCAATGAAAGAAAGCATTTAAGGGAAAGTGACTGCAAAAAGCATAATTGTGTTTATATAAATACCTGCATTGTAATTAAGCAGATCTAATGCTCAGCAGTCTCTCCAAGGCGGAAAGATAAAACTCTTTCTTCTCATAAGTCTTCAAATAGGCCACTATGAGTTGTTATCAACTTACTGGCAGTGGGTTTGGTTTGGGATAGAGCCATAAGAACAATAGTTCCTGCGTGCAGTTCTGCTTTTACAGGAAGTAATCCAATTAAATTTCTTTCATTCGTTGCATTTTATATTTTAACAAGAGCAAGCATCAACCAAGAAGTTTGTAGATATCTACAATGATATTTACCAAATAGACTATTTGTTAATGAAAAAAAATATCGGAACAGAATTTCTTTAGTTAATTCACTGATTTCTTCTTTCTATTATTGATTTTTTAATTCACTTATTGCACTTCTACTATGAACAACACTGTGCTAAGTAATAAAAATAGTGTGAGACTTAGGTATATTTTATGCTCAAGAACTCTTAGTTCGAGAGATATGATGTACAGAATAAGCTAGAACAATAATGTTGGAGTGTTAGAAATGCTATGGTACAGACACATCCAAGATGCAATGGGAGTATAGTTAGGGAGCACTAGATCAACCGGAAAAGCTTCTCGAAGGAAGTGTTATTGTTTTAATGTAAGTAGCCAGATAATTAACAGGAGCAAAATTATCAGGTGTGAAACCATGCAGGTAATAAAAGGCATGCTAAAAGGTATGCTATACTAGAAGGTAACAAGCAAAAAAGATAATTTCTATGGGCATGAAATATACTAGAGACCATTCTCCTTGATTTTAGTTGATCTGTTGTTAGTGTATGCATACAGCACTGATTGAGGGTTTTTTATTAACTTCTGAAAAAGATTTTCATTAAGGTAAATAGAAAGGAAAGAAAACACATTTTATAAGACAATTTATTTTATACTATTTATTGATTCACAAATTAAAAGTATTGCTTAGTAATATAAAATAAAAATGTGCATTTCTAAAGTAAAATATTTATTGTGAGATATTCCTTGAATAGAATCTGTCCCACAGTTGTATGGTGCTTAAACAAGGGTTGCTAATAAAAAAATGATAATTGAATTTGTACAAAGTAGTGTTTGACCAAAGATCCAATTCCTTGATTATAGATATGGTTTCTCATTTTTAAAAGGTTGCTAATTGTGGATAAATGAAAAACAGCATGAAAATTACCTATAACACCACAGTAATACTAGGGTTTCCTTGACCCTACCTTTAGTTGGTTTTGGTTGGGAAATCTATTCCCAACATCATCTTCTCCAACATCTTCCCTCTAAGCTACTCCAAATGCACACAAGATTGACACCAAAATAGCATATTAATTATACAAGTACAGCCTCAAGACAAATCCCCTCACAATACTTACCATATTGTAAACTTTACATTTAGAACATCTGGAACTGCTATGCATCAATGCTGGAAAATTGTAGACCCCCAAGAAAGAATTTTTGGATGGATTTCACACTGGGGAGGGCCCATAACCCAGCAGCTATTTCATGCTGCTGAAAAAAATTGGCGTCTCTTAACTGAGAGGAATTACTGAAACACAAATGAAGGCCAAACATGCTAGTGGGACAAGAGGAAAGTAAAAAAAGTAAATATAGGAGACAACTAGGGGGCAGAGGGCATTTATGGAGATCTAAATAGAGACATGTGCATATGTAGATGCATTTATATATAATTATAGGGAAATAGATCTATGTAGATATATTTATATGTTAATTATCAAGGTAGTAGGTGGACATTTGGGCCTCTACTCAAGTACTTCCTCAATGCTGGAACACTTTGTTCTATTACACCGGCATTCCATGGTGCTCATATTCATGACAAATTGCTGCAGACAAATGGGTGCATAAGCAAATGTGGTGAAGAAAGCTGATGGTGCCTGACTATCAAAAGATACAGTGTCTGGGGGTGTAGAAACTTGAAGACAAACAAGCAGCCATCTAGCTTAAAAGCAACAAAGTACTCATTGAAGAAGCACACCAACCTGTATGTTCATGAGGTGTCCATGGAATTGGGTATTCAGCATCAAAGACCCAGAAAAAAATGTTATTGTCAATGAGGGGGAGTTCAGAGTGGAGACTCATAGCCCATTGGCACACAATTGGGTATTCCTTTACAAAAAGGTTACAAGGAAGAGACAACCATTCAGCGTGCAATATAGCATTGATGAAACATACAACTTTCCTCTAGTTCTTTAATGATTCTTACTCTGCCCCATTATCATGATCCCAATTCTACCTTAAAAATCTGGCTAGACTAGAGCATGTACACGGTTACAGATAAGAAGTTGCAATACAGGAAATTCAGAACAAATAAACCCCTCAGTACCAATAATGAAAGTATTGATACCAGGAGGGGAAGAGGAAGGTGGGGCTGGGGAAGGAGGCTATATGATCTACATATAACCCCTTTCCTTGGGTACAGACAATAGAAAAGTTGATGAAGGGAGATATTGGTTAGTGTAAGACATGACAAAATAATAATAATTTGTAAATTATCAAAGGTGAGGGAGGAGGAAGGGAGGGAGACAGTGAAAAAAATGAGAAGCTGATACAAAGGACTCACGTAGGAAGAAAATGTTTTGAAAATGAAGATGGCAACTAATGTAAAATTGTGCTTAACACAATGTATGCATGTATCGTGATAAGAGCTGGATGAACCCTTAATACACTGATTTTAAAAAATAAAAAAAATTGGCCTTTTAACATGTCGATATATGTTAATTTGAAGATATTTAATATATATACAGTGTAAAGGGAAAGTTTAACAGATTTTGAAGGGAATTTAAGCTCTATGAATGTAAAATAAACCTTATTAGTATACATTATACACAAAGATAAATTTATTTTACAACTATTAAATTCAGGGTTTAAGACCTCTAATTTAATCAAATGACAGAAAAATGATAACTTCATTTGCTCTCACATAGACAAGAACTTCCACTGCTAGTCTGAAGTCAGAGCTAATAATTCTAATATGCCAAAGATCCATTTTTACATGTAAATCGTATAACTTGGAAAAGCATTTGCTTAATGTTTTTTGTATTTGATTAGACTAAATAAATATTTACTGAACACTTGTACAGCATGGTGAAAAGGACTGTTAAGAAGACAAAGGTAAATAAAATATGGAGCCTACAGATAAGGCATGTACATACATCATGATGATGAATTGCTCCAGGGTACATTTGATTAGAAAACCAATCTAATGCTAGGCAGACATAATTCTCTATAGAAAAACAGATAAGGATTGAAGAGTGCATCTCACAAGTATATTGGGATGCTAAATACCAGGTCCAGTGTTCAAATCTACCAGTCATTCTGTGGGGCAAAGATGAGGTTGTTTTCTCTTGTGTAGATTCACAGTCTATAGAGGGTCTATCTGGGTCAGAATTGACTCAGTGGCAATGATTTGGGTTTTGTTTGGAGAAAAACAAGGAGAAAACCGATACCAATTTTTCCCTTCAGGATCCTTGTTGGTATGCTCCAGAAAAATAATTCAACACAAGTAATCATGCAAATTGTAAACCCCATGCTACACCTGAGAAAGAAGGCCAGGGGAGTTTGGAAGAGACATACAATTTACTGTGAGTTTTCAGCAAAAACTTTCCTCAGAGGGGAATCTGGTCAGAGAGTTGAATCAGGAAGTGAGAAGGAATTGGTTAGGAATTAATTTATGGCAGTGTTCAGGAAGCTGACAATAGGATGAGAAGCATCATGGGAAAGAACACATAAGAATCCAGGAGGATTGCAGAGCAGCTCCAAGGGAACAATGTAACTAAGAGAGTAGATTGAGTTGGAGGCTTGGAGGACAGAGAAAGGGAAGTGAGGAGAGGGTAACTTGCCTGTCTCTTTAATACAGTATAGGCACACACACTTATATTGGCTTATTACCTTTCCAGAAGCTATAGTTAGGACTCCAATTAATTTCTGAATATCTACCCAATCCATTAAAAAAGAAGGAATCAACTAGTCATTATTCCGAGGATGACCAGTCAGGTTGAATTGATTATAGATCTCTTTAAAAATTATTTTGCACTTATAGAGCTTTTGAAAAACGCCTTGCTAGTGCACTGTGCTTTTTCGTTTGTCTATTCTGGGAAGATTTATTCTGTTTAGCTATCATTGTACATAGAGTCTATGTGTTCATTCAATCATTTCATCTTTGACGAAGGTATTGGTCAATGACTCTCAATTATTAAATCCTGATATATTTTCCTGGGGGATGTTCTACGTGTAACTGGAAATCTGTATTTAGAAGTTATATTTGCTTTCAACATTAGAAGGATGGGAAAAATGAATTGCCTGCAGTTGAAGAGAGGTGGGTATTTCTCTATTGCAGGATACCTATCTTCATGCTCTAGAAAAAAAAATGCTTCCAAGACCGCCTTGATTAACCTTCAGGAATTCACTCAGTGTGGAAGGTCAGGGGCGGGGGAGGGCAAGCACGTAGATTAACCCATGGGTTCGTAGGAATTCATCTTCTGAACCCTTCAACAAGAAAGGCACAGCCAGCACAATGGACATTTGGAATCAGGTTTTTACTGACACCAAGTCCACTTCTGCTTTGAATTGGGATGTCTGCTTTGTCCTCTTCAGTATTGACAGAACTTGAAGAGTGAAGGTCTAGCTACACTATTTTATTGTGTTATTTCTACCCATTCAGAGAAACCAGGATGAGACCAGGTGTAATTTGAAGAGACCAGGATATAGTTAGAAAGACACCATGATTAATCTATACTGTGCAGACATTTGATCCTCGGTCTTGGCTCCTCTCTTGGCAGTGCTTCTTTACCTGTGAATTTTGGGTCATGATAATATGTTGTAACTGTGAATATGCTGTCGCTGAAAAAACCTGGCTAACATAGATTTCCTTCCATGAAAACACTTCAGATAATTCTGAAGACAAACTTAAATTTGGAAGGGCTCATATTAGAAAACCTCAAGAAGAATTTCCACTCTCAGAAAGGCATTTGGAAAATGAGGCATAGTATTGTACTGAGCATTTTCAGAGATTCAGAATTGAATTGGGATTTTGATAAAAATAAAATGCTGTACTCATCCAACTCTGGATATAAAAGTTAAGAATAAACTATATATCTCCAAGCTGTGCACATTGGCTTACTTTGTTATCTACTTTGTAGGGTAAAAAAGGATTTTTATTTTGCTATTGGGTATCCTCTAAGAAAATGGTCTTCTCTAAAAGTCATCAAGATGTTGATAAACACATACATTCAATTTAGCTTATGATTGAGGTAATATGACTCTCTGCTCAGTTTTGGCAATATCATGGTCTCAGATCTTATCAAAGTGTTCTTTATCCCACAACTTTAAGCACTTTAAATAGGCAATCCATGTTTAGTGACTGATAAAAAAAACTATTAGATTTTTAACGTCTTTGCATCACAAATGTCCTGGGGGAAGCTGCACAGAAAAATGAGTTTGTATCATGTGTTCTATAATGAGATGTGAGTGTTGTGCTGTTATGGCATCTCAATGTATAACCAAAGAAATGGTTTAATGTTTTCTTATCTTCTTTGAAAAATGGCAGGGTGTTCTTTTAGAGTCTGACTCAGGGGGTCTAGTCACCCTTCATATCTGGAACACCTGTGGTAAAATGATACACAATTTAAGATCAAAAGTGAAGCATTTCCCCAACGTTCAGAGGACTAGAAGGGAAGGAAAAATGAAAGCAGCAACCACAAGAAGAAAGTAGAATAAGTAATGGTATTTTGAAGAGATTGGAATGGGTGAGTTGAAATAACTGTGTAGGTATCATTGAATAGAAAACCGAATGATCTGTTCTGTAAACCACTTCATTTGCAGTTAGATGTTTTTAAAATGACAGGTTCTAGGTTTGTAGATCACATGGAAACAGACCTAGTGAAGTTATCCTCCCCTCTACAATTTATCTTGTGCATAATTAAAGCAACCATTTAACTAAGCAATTCTAGAAGTGCTTGCATTCATAAACCAAAAAGGAAATGAGATGAAAGGTAAACTTACCATTTCTTTCTAAATACAAGGTACAAGTGCCACAGAAATCCTAAGGACACATGCAACACAAGCTGGTTTGTAATTCCTAAAGAGTCGGAGCAAGAAAGGTAGGTAGAGGAGAATCATTGACGTCAGACCTGAAGCTCTTCTTGAAGAAGTTGGCCTCTATCCAGGCTGGCATTCATCTGGTGCTTACACATCCCTGAAGTTCATTGCCTGTAGTCAGTTTCAGACCCAAGTCAGTTCTTTCTTGCTTGTTTTCCAGCCCACCCCTTCCTCCTTTTCTCAAGTGTCTTTTCCAAAAGTAGGATGCCAAGCAGCTTGAAATCCATTTGCTCAGCTCCCTCATACCCATTTCAAGACAAACCCTGCCTCAAATGCAAAGTAGGAAGTGCTCGCTGCTTTTCAATAATTCCTCTCCCCTTTGCACTATTTTGCTACCGAAGTTCTAGTCACTGGCCTCCTTTGTTTTCAACTTCTCTGCACGTGGCAATCCATCATAGTTCGTTTTTCCAGTGCCCTCACACTGCAGCTCCTCTGATGACCCAAGATGGTGCCTATCGGACAAAACTCTCACTTATGCTTTCCAGGCTGTGGTTTCTTCCATAGCTTCCCCTTCTCCTGGGTGCAGCAGTGCTCTGAGTGCTCCACTCCATCGTTTTCAAAACCATGCGGTGACTCTGGCCTTTGCATGAAAATTGACCCCTGGTATCTGCAAAGTCCCCCATAGAGTGACCAGCAGAGAGCAGCTTCATGGTTCTCCCAGAGGCTTAAATCTGTTGGATTGGGTCAGCCAGGTTTTTAAAGAGCCGTTTGATCTTGTTTCACTGCATGCCCCAATGTGAGTACAGAGCCTGTTTAAAAAAACAACAACAAAAACAAACCCTTTTCAGATCACAACAGTGTTATCAAAGACTTAAACTAATAAAGGAAATGACGAGGACCCTACATTCCAAATATAAGTATTACTGATTCTGCTCCAAACCTTTTCCAGTCTTGACCCTGAACAGGGCAGTTGGCGCCTCAGTTTGCCTCTGAATTTTCTGCAAGAGAATTGCTTTTTGCGGTCCTTTCAGGGCACTGAAGGAGAAAACCAAGAGCAGAAACCAAGCTGGCAAGAAAAAAGATGGTTGACGAGCCTCGGGCTAAATCACAAAACTCACAGCTTTGTTCTTTTTCTAAGTAGGGGCAGACAAGCCAGGTCAGCCGACTTAGACCTTCTTTGTATAACACCCAGAATGATCATGTCCAAAAAGGATGCTGAATTCTGAACAGATGAAGCAATACAGCCCCCCCCCGCCCCCCACACTTCCTAAGGTAGCTGAATACTCGCTTGTGTATCCCAGATGATAAGTGAGAGGAAAGTGAGGCTGCCGCAGATGTTTGTGGAAAGACACCCCAAGCCTAGTGGGCGTGGCCTGTTCTGGCGGGGTGGAGTCCCAGCTTCAGGCTGAGGGCTTCCCAATAAGCAGGTGTCACTCCACCACCCCATCTCCTCCTCCCCCCTCTCACACTCAAATCTGTGCTTTGGCTGGTGCCTAATAGTATCATGGCCTACCATACCCAGAGGTGTGAACCCAGAGAGGACACCCTGGTCCAGAAAGAGGCTCAGATCCATCCCCACAACCATGAAAAGAGACTTTCTGTCTGGGGTGATTTTTATTTTTATGTATTTCAGACTTGCCATGGGTGCATCTTATCCTTGAGAACTTTCCTACTCTGAAATTCAGAAAATAACATGGCAACAAGTTTCCTTATGAAAATACTTGCCCCCTCAGTTTTGCCAGGCAATAGATTCAAAACGATCTTATAGTTTTTGACATGACCACACAAAATAATAGGTAAGTCTGTGAAAGGAAATATCCGCAGGGATAGGAAGGGCTAATGTGAGAAATCTTTCTCCACTTTGAAAGCTTACTGCCTTTCCTAATGCCTCTCTCAGAAAGGAAGCTCCGCTCTGCTGAGACGTGGTCCTGCTGTGCGCACATAATTAGCAGTAATGGGAATTAGACAAGCACACTTAGAGCAGACTCATCCTTGCTTTACGTGGTGCTTGTCAGATTGGGATATAAAATGAGATGTGCTGGTAATGCTTCAGTGCATTGTGGACATATGGCAGGCTTTTAGCAAAGTGGCACCCTGGGAAGGTATTTGCTTATTTTTCGTACATGGCACTGAGACTCACAGCACCCTGTCTTCCCTAATGTCTAATAAAGGGTACTAAGAAAAACGAGTTCTTGAACTTATCAGCTAAAAGAGGGTCTCTATTCATCATAAATTATGCCTAATATGAACCTTCTTAATTGAAGGTTATTTAATGTATTATCTGCCACTCGTGTTTTTGCACTCTATCTTCATTTTTTTTCTAGAAGGAACTATAATCTCAAAGCAAAACAAAACAAAAGCAACATCTGTTATGCAGACATGGGGAGTCATAGAAAGGGGAACAGTGTGTGGTTTTTGCTTGTTTTTGAGAGTTTGCTATGAACTCAGTGATGTTTTAATGTACTTTTGGTTAATCTTTACCACACACAGTGAAGAAAGGAGTTATTCATAAATAGGAAAGAAGATGCTTTTTCACTTCGTCAGTCATCTCAGAACTAGTAAAAGACAAAGTTATAATTAAACTAGAAATCTATAGGACTGCACTCTTTTCCTTACCAGCATTAGTCAAAGCTCTTCCCTGATGTGGCAGTCATGTACTTTGGTGTCAATTTCATGATTGGGAGTGTAGGGGTGGGGTCTAATCTGTCAGTTTGGAGATAGCCAGTGAGACCTCTGTGTGGGCATGGCCTTCTCAGAGAATTCTGGAAAATCTCGCGATATTTCCCCCTTGGAGATGAGAGTCCATTAACTCAGTCCCTGGGAGATGCTCTACTGACAAGAAATGATGGCGACATGAGTCCTAATAGACCCTGAGTCCTGGTGGAGATGGAGGAGAAGCCACATGGGCTTACCCTGATGGAACCAGATCTCTGGGGTCGGAGAAGTCACATTGAGACTCCTGATAGTGCTGAGATGCTTGGAAGACCACAGGAAGCCCCCTTTCAGTGCTGAGATGCTTCTACTGCCACTAGATACACAAGACTCTGCACCCACTGGCATGTGATTCTCCTGGCATCATTGCAGGTACTTCATGAGTCTGAAGAAAACTAATAGATTGGTATCAAACATATGGGCTAATATCAGACTTATGGACTCAGACTGGATTGGGTTAGGATTCTCTCTCAATGTTCCATTCCTCTTATATATAAACCTCTCCCTTATGTACATATGTGTGTTTATGAATTTGTTTCTCTAGTCTACCCAGACTAACTCACCTGAGCTGTACATTATGGTGCTTCTGGACTGGAGAGCTTAATTTAAAAGCCAGCTAACTATATCATAGATGTCTCTTCTTTTTAAAAAGACTATTTTCTCCTATAAAAATCATACCCCATGAATACACATCTATCCATTATCTTTCACATTCCTCTCAAAATTCAGTAAAGTCTTGACTCTG
The DNA here is from genome assembly GCA_004026705.1 of Nesogale talazaci. Lineage (NCBI taxonomy): Eukaryota > Metazoa > Chordata > Mammalia > Afrosoricida > Tenrecidae > Nesogale > Nesogale talazaci. The sequence goes on along the minus strand of PVJH01014697.1, from coordinate 20,481 downwards.
GCTTGGTTTACATTTTAAAAAATACTCCTATGATACTGAATGATTTCAATGCTCCTGTATAGAATTCTCTCAATTTTGCCTTTCATTTCCTCAACAATAATATTATTTATGCCCTTCACACCCACACTTTAGCACAATCGATGCTCATGGAAAAAATAGTCAAGAAATCAAATGACACATTTCATCGGGTAAATCTGCTGCCCAAGATCACTTTAAAGTGTGGCAGAACAAATATGCTACTTTTTTGTTCTAATGATTTTATTGGGGGTTCTTACTGCTCTTATAACATTCAATGCATCATTTGTATCAAACATTTGTAAACATGTTGCCATATTCATTTTCAAATATTTTCTACTTGAGCCTTTGGTATAAGGTCCTCTTTCCCACTTCTTTTTAAAAAACAAATCATTTTATTGGGGACTCATACAACTCCCATCACGGTCCATACATACATCAATTGTATGTAGACCACATTTGCACACTTATTGCCATCATCACTCAAAGGTGTCTCTTTGAGGACTAAGGTGAACTTGATTCAAGTCACAAGATTTCTGCTTTTCCCATATGCATGAGAAACTTGGACTGAGGAAAAATCTGCATTTTCATTGTGGTGTCGACAGAGAGTATTGAAATAAACTGTAACAGAATCAATAGATACGTCTTACATGAAGTACAGCCAGAATATCCTTAGAGAATTTGTAAGCTGTGTTTAACATGGCAACAGTTGCTGCAGCATTTTTTCCAAGCTAGAAACATGGTATCGCAGCTGTGCTAGTCCGGGTAGACTAGAGAAGCAGAGTCATAGACACGCATGTGTATATGAGGGTAAGATCTATGTACAAGACGAATGGAACATTGAGAAAGCATCCCAAGTCAGTCCAGTCCAAAGTCACAAGTCTGACATTAGCCAACACGCCCACCAGTCCACAAAGTCTCCTTCCGACTCACGAAGTCACAGGCCAGTGAGTGCAGAATCCCGGTGCTGGCAGGGGTCTCCCCATGGCTCCTTGCTTCCAGGGCTCAGGGTCCATCAACAGCAGCCACTGGTGGTAGAAGCAACTCTGTGCTGGCAGGGGTCTCCATGTGGCTTTTCCAGCTTCAGAGGTCTGGTTCCATCAGGGTAAGGTCATGTGTCTTCTCCTCTGGCTCCTCCAGCTCCTCGCACGCTGCCATCTTGTCTTGTTCATAGTTTGTTGTCTCGGAGACAGACTCCTAATGACTGAGGAGATGGCTTCTCGTCTCCACGAGGGAAATACAGCGAGATTTCCCAGAAGTCTCAGGAGAAAGCCATGCCCACATAGAGGCCTCATTGGCTACTCCATGGCTATCTCCAGAGTAACAGGCTAGACTCCACCCCTACATCTCAATCATGAACTTTACATAAACACATGACCGCCATATATACACATTCCTATATCCTTATTATTATATATTAATATATTGACAGATATACATGCCTATATTTATACCTCTATAAATGTCTTTTGCCTTCAAGTTCTTTCCTCAATTTCCTTTTACTTTCCTCCTATCCTACTATCATGTCTGACCTCCATTCAGCTCTCAGTGCTTCCTCTTGGAGACATTGAACTTGATGTAACCCCACCAGGCATCCTACATCCTCCTTGCTATTGGTTTTAGATCTCTTGTTCCCTTGTTCCTGGGTTTCTTGGTTTCTCTTCCCTTTCTTCTGCCTGTCTTTCCAGAACCATTGGTCCCATTGTTTTCTCCTCAGGATGGTTTATCTTGTCTATGTTACTTAGACAGACATGAAGAAGGAGGAGGAAGAGAAGGAGGAGCTGAAAAAATGATGTATAGATAGTTCCAGGTCTGTCTGTTGACTCTTTGTATGTTTTTTGATCAATGCTGAAGAGATGCTAAGCTTGGCCTTCTGACTCAGAAGTCTATTTCAGGATTTGTTGAGAATCTTTTTGCTCCCCTTGCTGCTCTATTGCTCTCCCTTCATGTTTCATACCAGTGTGTGTGTGTGTGTGTGTGTGTGTGTGTGTGTGTGTGTATTGGGGGGGGGGTATCACATTGGGGACATATCCCACACTGTGTCTCCAGTGCTGTCCCCTGCAGTGCTGTGGGTCAGCGAGTGGACTTCCTATCTTATGGTGGGGCTGGTCCTGCAGTCCTCTCTGTGCCTTGGCTGCTCTGAGCAGGAGTGTTATCCATGGAGCTTGGGGGGCTAGAATGTGGTCCACTCTCTCGCTTTCTCTCCTTCTTTGTTTGCCCCCTTGTGGTCTGGACAGACCTGCCACTCTCCCTGCTCTGGATCTTCAGTGCTGTCCTTTATAGTGCAATCTTCTATGGGGGGTGGGGTCAGTTTATTATAGTTGCAATTGGGACAAGCCCTGCAGTCCTTGCTGTTAGTTTTCTGCTTCTTGACAGTATGTTGCTGCCAAGGCCTGCCACACCAGGTTTATGTCTGGTTCCTCTCTGCCTTTCCTCTGGATACATAAACCATAGCTTCCATGTGGGTGGATTAGTGCCCTGTTTCCCATTTATCCATGTTCCCCTTTCCCCCCACCCTTTATTAAAGTAGGCTGCCATATGTGTCCCTGTGTTGGGTCTGACCGCTGCAAGAGTGCCTGGGTCCCACCCTGGGAATTTATGCGTTTAGTGTCTTTTCCCCTATATCTCTTGTGTTGTTTAAGCTTGCCTCAGTGGACTCATGTTGTACTGGTTTATTTGCACTTGGCTTACTTTGCTTAACATAATTTCCTCCAACTTTTTCCATGTTACAATGTGCTTCATGAATTCATCATTACTTTTTAGGGATGCATAGTACTCCAATGTATGTGTGTACCAGAATTTTTTTAATCCATTAGTGAGGAAATGGAAATTTAGGTTGTTTCTAACTCATTGTGATTGTGAACTGTGCCATGATGAACACTGAAGCACCGATTTCTGCCCGTGGTCTGTTTCTTACCTGTTCTGGGTATATGCCCAGTAGGGGCAGTGCTGAGTCATATGGTAGCTCAGTTTCCATTTGTTTTAGGTATCTTCAGACTGATTTCCCTAACAGCTGCACACACCTACAGGTTCGCCAGCAGTGAATGAGAGTTCCTATCACACTGCATTTGTTCCAACACTTGCTATTTTCTGACATTTTGAATTGGGTTATCTTTGAGGGTTTTAGGCAGTATCTTATAATTGTTTTAATTTGCATTTCCCTTATGACTAATGATTGAGAACATTTTTTCATGTGATTATCGGTCATTCAGATTTCTGCCTTGTGAAGCCTCTGTTCAAGTCCTCTCCTAACCTCCTCAATTGGCTATTTGACTTTTCCTTTTTAAAAAATTTTTCTTATTGTAGGCTACCAATGTATTTTAGATTTTACTTATAAGGTTTTTGTCTGATGTGTCATTGATAAAGATGTTTTCCTAGAGTATGGACACTTTTCTTACTCTTTTGGTGAATTCTTTTGATGCATATGGGTGCATATCTTCAGTTTTATTCCACTTGTCAATTTGTGCTTCCTATGTGACAAACAGAATTTTTATAACAAATTTTTTTAAACAAATTTTATGTTGAAAACTTTATATAGAAAATTCAAGTAATAAAGTGAACTGTACTTTGTGGTAGGCCTTAAGTTACATCATTACAATAGAAAATACAGGAGGTAGAAGAGAACTGAAAAGACTAATGAAACATTAGATTCAAATATATAGTTCATGTAGCCACTTAAAACCTGATTTTAGAAACTACATCCAGTGTTTGTAGCAGTCATAGAAGCATTTAAAATAATACATGACATGAAAACCCATATAGTGTGCTTCATATAAGAAGAAAGGAATCCAGACACAGAAGACATAACACTTTATCTACACCTTCTGCTTGTTTCACTGAGGAGTGGTTTTAAAATTCAGCCAGCTTCCTCAGCTTCAGGCTCAGATATTTATACTCATTCTGAAGAAAATTAACCCAACAGAATGCTCAAATTATAGAACAGTTTCATTTGATATCACATGCAAGTAAAATTTTGCTGAAGATCATGCAACCTCAGTTGCAGGAGTACATTGTCAGGGAGTTGCTAGAAGTTCAGGTCAGATTCAGAAGAGGAAATGGAACAAGACATATCATTTCTCATGTCAGATTGATCTTCACTGAAAGCAGAGAGTACCAGAAAGAAGTTTATTTGTGCCTTTACTGATTATGCCAAGACATTATACTGTATTGGCCACAACAAACTATGGATATCCTTGAGAAGGGTGGGAATACATTGTGCTCAGGTAGGACCAGCACATGGGTGAAGAGACATTTGTGTGAACAGGACAAGGTTTAAAACCAGGAAGGGTGTGCATCAAAGTTATACCTTCTCACCATACTTATTATTCTGTATGCTGATAAAATCATTAGAAATCTAGATTATACAAAGAAAAATGTAGCATTGAGACTGGAAGAATGCTTATTATCAACCTGTGTTATAGTTGACACACTTCACTTGTTGAAAGTGGAGAGGATTTGAAGCACTTAATGATGAAGATCAAAGGCTGAAGCCTTCAGTGTGGATCACAACTCAATGTAAAGAAAACCAGAATCCTCACAAATGAACCAATATGTAGCATCATGAAAAATGGAGAAAATACTGAAGTTGTCAAGAATTTTGTTTTGGCTGGATGCACAATCAATGATCATGAAAACAGAAGTCCAAAGATCAAATGACACATTGCATTGGGTACATTTGCTGCACCAGACCTATTTAAGGTGTCCAAAAGTAAAAATATTACTTTGAGGGCTAAGGTGCATATGGAAGTTGGACATTGAATCAAAAAGACTGAGGAAGAATCTTTGCATCGGTGAGGAATATTGAAAGTAGCATGGTCTTCTAAAGAACAAACAAATCTCTACCGTCAGAATGCTCTTGAGAGGCAAAGATAATGAGACTTCATCTTATGTAATTTGTACATATTGTATATCTTATTTACTTTGTACATGTTGTACATCTTATGTGTTTTGTACGTGTTGGAGAGAATAGTTCCTACAGAAGGACATCATGCTTGGTAAAGTAGCAGGCTTGTGAAAAAGAGGAAGCCCTGCAATGAGATGGATTGACACAGTAGCTACATAGATAGGCTCAGACATAGCATTTTTAAGGCTGAGCCCGGGTGGTATAGTGGCTGAGTGCAGGACTGCAGCCCACGGGCTTGGCGGTTCAAATTCAGCAGCAGCTCTCCAGGAGCAAAGCTGCGTAGCTCCCATGACCACCAGTGGGCAGTACTGCCACAAAAAAAGAAGCATTTTTAAGATGGCACAGGAATAGTCAGTGTTTCGGTCTTTTGTGTATGGCGTTGCTCTGAGTAAGAACTGATCCCTATCAGTAAAAGTAATCTGTTTTCTCTCATCCTTCCTAGAGATAGAACCTATAGCTTTCAGTATGCATGAATATAAAGAAAAAGAACGATTTACTAGACTCTTGCAATCTCAGCCAAGCAATTATGTTCTGGTCAAGAAGGTATAAGCAAACAATTTCTTTTGAAAGCTTTTTATAGATTGGGATTAAAACATATATGAAATCATCGCAAAGTTCAATCATGCCTAACATAATTACACATTTGCTACCACATCAATTTCCAAACACTCTTTTTCTATTTGGACCCCTTGATGTCATCACGCTTTCTCCTGCCTCCGCCTCTGTCCTCCCTCCCACCAAAACTCTAATTTCACTAGCTGCCTCTGTAGGTTCATCAGTTCTAGTTTTCATACACCCCCAAAATGAAAAGACATGTACTGAAACTTCAAGAGGGTAACCCCAATGACAGAACACTTCTGATATGTACAATTCACAATTGAGGGATAGGCGGAAAGTGGTTACCAAGCAGATTGCATTGGCACAAACATTGGGTATAGACAGTCAAAGGCATAAATTTGACTTGAACATGGAAAACAGCAGATCATATGTGAAGGGGGATGAAAGTAAGAATTGTCCTTTTATGTCTTTTTGTTGGGTGACAGCAAACATGCTGCTTGCAATTCTTGATGCAACTTTAGATCATGATAAGAAAGTCAGGAGCTGAGAACAGCTGAAGGGCAAGATATAAGGAGTCTGGTTCCTGATTCTCCATGCAGTTGTCCTTAGGTCTGCAGTGCCAGCATCTTTTGCCTTTTTGGACAATCCTAGTCTCTTAAATATGAGAGCTGTGGTTATGTCCTTCTTGATAGTGTCTCTATACTCAGATTCAGGCAAATTCCTTAATTCAATACCCTCTGTGGCAGTTACACAATCTTCTGTCAACTTGAGTGAAGAGATGGAGGCTAGACAATAGCCAATGAGGGTTCTGTGGGGCATAGCCTTCTCCTAAGGATTCTGGAACTCCCGTCTTCCTCCATGGAGGCAGGACACACACACTTTCTCTGCTTCATCTTCCTGTGGACTAGCCAGATGGAGCTACACTGATGGAATCAGAGCCCTGCAGCTGGAGGAGCCATATGGAATGCTTCCAGTACAGCTCAATCCACAAGACCTTCTACCTACTCGCCTGTGATCTTCCTCAATTTGGTGTCATTGCATGCGTTGTGTGAGACTGAAGGAGAATTTATAGACTGAAAAAAAAAGAATTTATAGACTGGTATCAGATATTTGGGCTAATATTGGACTTATGGACTGGATCCTGACTGGACTCACATGTTTTCTTAATATACATTTACTCTCTGATATAAAACTCTCTTACACACATATGAGTCTTCCTGGATTTCTCTCTAGTTAACCCAGACTAACATCCCCTCTCTTCCTCATCCAGGATAATGAGCTATTTTTATTTTCAGGGTTTCTGAATTTTTTTTGGGGGGGGTGGGGGCATCACTGCCTCTGGTGGTCATGGGCACTACCTAGTGCTGCTCCTGAGAGCTGTCGCTGGATTTGAACCACCAAACCAGCGGGCTGCAGTCCCAAACTCAACCACTTACGCCATTGGGGTTCAGCCCATTTCTGATTTTTTTTAAAGTTTTTTTTCCTCGGCATTTATTTTTACTCTTGTCTGGGCATTTATAAAGTGACAGTTAGATGGCCTGGAAGTTTAACTGATTTTAAAGATGGAGTGGAATATGAGGGTTTCAGTGGTAGGAGAAAGTTGGGACTCTTAAAATATATCATGCAACATTTGCAGTTAAATCTGATAGATTTCCCTCCCTCTTCCTTTTTTGTAAGCTAAGGTATTGAAATATTTCAAATGGTCCAGTCAAAATGATGTAGGTGTAGATTTATAGATGCAAATGTAGATGTTCACTTTTAATTTCAGTTTATTATTAAAATATAGATTATAATAGGCTTTTCCTAACTCGTTAAAATTTAAATTTTGTATAACAGAATACAAAACATGGTTCATCTAAAAATGTTTATGAATCAATATTTATGAAACTTTTTTTTTGGTGGTGGTGTGGAACTTGATTTTAAAAAGCAGTGAAAATCAGAGTGGAGCAAATTACTTGTAAAGTGTGCTGCAGTCTCATCAGCTCTGCCATATAAAATGCTATATCAGAATAAGTAACTTGTCCACAAGCATAGAAATTATGCTTAGATTTTAAATTTAATTTGAGAATCTTCAGCACATTTGGTGATAATTAAGTTTCTGAGAAGTTCAATCTAATCTATTAAACTATAATTAATTGCATGCTATTTGAATTTTATTTCTCTTAGTTTCTCCACTCTCGGGAACTGTTAATAGCTGTCTGTAATTTCTACCCATTTGTTAATTTATTTTATGTGGAAACTTGTGTGCAGCTATGCTTTACATATTTTAAATACCAACAACATTAATTACAGTAGGTATGCTTCAGCAGAGCTTCCAGATTAAGACAGACTAGAAAGACCTGGTGACCCCTGTATGAGAATTGCTTATGAAAACTTTATGGATAAATACAGAACATTGTTAAACTTAGCTTTGATGCATCATCTGAAAATATCAATCATTTGAGAAGGATGTCATATTTTAAAAGTAAAAGACCAGCAAGAGTGAGGGATACCCTTGTTTGGGTCAGCCAATCCACTTGCTAAAAAGACGGACTTGCACATGCTGTCAATCATGAGGGTGGCTCCGGACCAACAAACAGTGCTGTGCTCTGCTGTATCTTATGTTGCCGTGATTTGGAGTGAGCTGAGTGGTAGTGATGGAGATCCAGTACAAGCTACAGAAGACCCTCTGGAGAGAATGCTGATTTCCTCAAGTATACTACTAATAAAAATTGCATCTTTTCACCTGGGATTATTAGCATTTAACAAAACAGAGTTTATATCACATATTTATAAATGAAGAATTTGGTTACAGGAGGCTAGCAAAAATGTTTGAGGTCACATTAGTTCTTTATTTCAAAGCTGTGAATGAAATCTAGGTTTTTTGATTCCAATGATTATACTTTTCTAACTGCTCAAGTTGAGTGAAGTTTTTGTTAAAAGAAAAATCAAATAAGCTTAATGGTGAGTGTTGAGAAGAATGATCATAAAAGGTAAGAAATATTTGGAAGCATGGAGAATTGATTTTAAAAATCTAAATATTTTAAACATCCAAAGCTAATACTTTTGTTTAAATAAACTTCTTATTATGTATGTATTTTAATTATGTATATACAATTTTCAAATATAGTTCAGAGTGTTTCCATATGCCCCTCATCCTGTTCCCCTTTTATCAACATTTTACTTACAAGTGCCCGTGGTACAAATGACACAGTGAAACAATACATTATACAGTGAACTAAAGCTCATGCTTTATTCAGATTTTCTTCATTTTTACTCAATGCCCGCTTTCTATTCTAGAAACTCATCTATGATAACACAAAACATTAACGATCATATCTACTAAAATTTTTTGGACTGCGGCTTCTCAGACTTAGGGGGGAGGGAATCAAAAGCCTTTTTAAAAATTATGAATTGGTTGAAGGTTTACATATCAACTCAATTTCTATTCAACAATTCATACAAGTTTTATTCAAGTCATTTATTGAAACCAACTATGTTATCTAACTTAGTTCGTGTTCTCCCTGTTTTTCCAGGTTTCTATCCATCTTTTCTTCCTAACCACTTCTTCCTTCTCATGTTTATGGGAAAGCACTAAGTTTTTCATTTCAAATATTTAATTGTAAGTTATGAATATACCTCATTAGTCTTATTTATGCTATTATAGACTCATCTATTGTTTGACTGAAAATTGAGCCAAGGGAGTGAGCTAAGTTCCTAATGCCTAAAGGGGGCATTTGGGCCATGTCTTGGGGGTTGACCATTCTCTATTTCATCAATAAGCTTGTTTCTCAGACTTTTTCGTGCTTGCTGATCTTAAAGTGTCTGGTGAGGTATTGTCTTAGCCTGGGCTATTTTGGGTTTTCCAGAGGATCAAGACCAATGAGTAGACCACACATACCCACACACCTACACACAATAAATAAACACAAAGACACTTCAAAAATTATGGAAACATGCGATTAAAAGATAACAACTTTTCATGGATTTTTGAAGTCCCCTCCCTCATGAGAGTGTGTACATATGAAAGATGAGTCAAAACATATTGCTATGAGGGTTTCAGGACAGGTATACATGGACATATTACCCAAAAATGTCTCTGTGATCAGTAGATGGCTGCAGACAAGTTTTCTTGGTAATACAAATAATCATTATCACAATTTCCAATGTCTAAGATATTTAAAAAGTTTTCTCTTTAAACACAAAGCAGATTTTAAAAGAAAGATTCTGTTTATTGTACTAATAGTTCTATGTGACTTTAAATGATGATGATTTTCACTATTCCCCCTGCAGGAGGGTAATATTATGAATTATTCTGATGTGTTGTTGGGTGTTGTGTCAACTTGGTTGAGTCAGGGTTCTCAGTGGTTTAGCAGGTAAGGCCTAGTAAATCTCATTGATGGTATTTTCATTCGCTCCTTATGTATGTGAAAGTTGGGCTTTTATTAAGAAGAATGGAAAAGAAAGATAGATTTGAATTGTGATGTTAGTGAAGAATGTTGAAAGTGCCAGAATGCTGTTACTAGTGTGCTATTATGGTTAGCAGCAGTCAAGCAGTTTCTGACTTAGCAATCCCATGAGTAATGTAACAAAACACTGCCGAGACCTGTGTCATTCACAATGGTTATGTCTGAGTCCATTCGTACAGCCTCTGTGTCAGGTCCTTTCATGGAAGATCTTCCTCTTTTTCACTGTGCTTTAACTTTACCACACATGATGTCCTTTCCTAGGGGCTACTGTCTCTTGAACACATGTTCAAAATAGGTGAGTCAATTTTTCTCCATTCTTGCACCTAAAGAGCATTCTGACTGTACTTCTCCAAAACAAATATGTTTATTCTTTTTGTAGTCCATAGTACTTTTACTATTCTTCACTGGCACAATAATTTAAATGCTTTGATTCTTCTTTTGTCTTCTTCATTTGATGCCCAACTTTCACATGCATATGAGGGAATTGAAGAGACCACAGCTAGAGTCAGGTGCACCACAAGTCTATTAGTTTGTCATTCTGTGGTGGCATGTAGGTGGTTGTAAATCTGGAAGCTATGTTACTGGTATTTCAAATATCAGTAGGACTTCCAGACTAACAACAGACTATACATAAAGTGAATCAGATATCTAATGTGGAGGAATTCGCCACTGAAAACTTTATGGATTACAGAAGAATATTGTCAGATACAGTGTCAGAAGATGTAGTCGTCAGCTTGGAAGAAACTTCAACCATGACCTAGGAAGAGTTTCCCTCTCAACATTGAGTCAACCATCATAATATGAATGAATTGAGATTTTAGGATCTTCATTTGTTGATGTGAAATGACTCAGAGGGAAAAGGAACAGTTGGAAAAATCTACCAATAGTTAGCACTTGGAATGTACAATTCATGCCCCAAAGAAAATAAGAAGGTGTCAAAAATGAAATGCCCTCACAAAGTTTAATATCTTTGGTTTTAATGAACTGATATAGATGAGTACTGGCCATTTGACATTAGACAATCATGTGATTTATTGTGCTGAAAATGACTAATTCCAAAAGTACATGTCAAGATCCACCTTGATGTACAGTGTTGTCAGTGATAGGATGATACCTATGCACATATAAGGAAATCTAGTAAATGCAAGCATTAATCAAATTTGTGTACCAACTACTAAAGCTAGTGATAAATAACGTGATGAATTCTACCAACATTTGTCTGAAATTGATCAAAGACACAATCACGGTGATTATTGGTGATTAGAATGTGAAAGTTGGACACAAATGGGAAGAAGTCACCTTTTTGAGCAGCAGAAGAGTGGCTTAATATGTGGAACTCTCCTGGTGAAGTACACAGAAATTAAATTAATTATATCTGTTGGAAGAAGCAATGGAGAAGTTCAATATCACCAGCCAAAATGCAGTCATGGTCTGACTGTGAACCAGACTACCCATTGCTCCTATGTAAGTTCAGGTCAAAGCTGAAGGAAATTGAAACATGTCCACAGAGTTACACTGTGACTCATTTGAATTTGGCAAGCATCTCAAGAGTAGTTTTGCCTCATTGTGCACAAGTGATGGGAGATCTGATGAGCCAGGGGTGACAGTAAGAGCATCATGTCAACATGAAATTGAAAGGATGCACTTACTATATGACTATGCTTTTGCTTGTGTCAATATATAATTTTTCTATCTTCATTACTTTACAGTAATTTTTATCACTTTTTGGATTGGTAATACATTTTATAAATGGCTCAGAGAAATCTATAAAGATAGCTTTAAGATTTTGTTTGTAGTATCATCTAATTGTGTCCTTTTAGCACTGTGTTTACCCTGATTATTATTAATTTTTCTAAGCACTATTTATCTCAATGTTCTGATATGCAGCATTCTTATCAAAATTGTTACTTCCTAAGTGTTCTATAATTGCAGTTTAAATATTCAGTTTGATCCATGTGTTATAAGAACTAAAACAGAGCTTATGTATGTTACAGATTATGTATATTTTATTTCAGAAAAGTATTACAAATATTTACATTTTTATCTCTCCACAAGTTTTTTTAATATCAGTATCACTGATATTTATCAATTTATTTAGATTTACTGCCTCCTCTTCCTCATTTTTATGGCTTATTCTTTATTGAATAATAGATATATTTCTAAGTATTTATGTCTTTCTGGATGGAAATAGAAATATTAAATATATGTTTGACAAATTAAAACATTTCTTATCTCTGTAAATGTGCTGACATTTAAAATTACCAAGTACATGTTTGAGGCCAATAAGATTTTTATCCTTTCTGGTAGCACTTTTTTTTCCCATCCAAATTTAGTGCTTCTTTGATATACAAGTTTGAAAAATTTTTGAGTAGTGCCTGATGATTGGTCTTCTATAGTTGATTTTGCTTAGGACTTAATGCAGTTTAAAAATATTTTGAATATAAAATATTGTCTCTTCTCATGGGAGTTTTCTCTTGAAATTTTTGACTATTACATTTTTTTCCAGTTTATAATTCAGGATCATCAATTTTTCATATCCTTTTTAGTCTATTCATCATATTTATAATTTTTTAGAGGGAAGAAAGTATAATGAATTAAGTAGGAGCACAGGTTTTCAATTTTGGTCTCACATCAGTATTTTTTTTTAAATGGTGATAATATTACTCCTTGAATAATTGTGAGGATTAAAATAAATAATAGAAATGAGGAATGGCACACTTCCCTGTGTCACACATGCTTTGAACAAAACAATGTCATTATTTCCCTTCTCTGTTTTCCTTAACTTTGAAAAGTTGTTTTGGTGGTGAGAATCTACACTACAGAACATAGATAAATTGCACAACTTTGGCATGTATAATTAGTTCTGTGACAGTGATTCTATTTTTCAAGTTGTGCAATCATTTTTACCTTCCTGTTCTCAGTTAGTGACGATTAAAAGCAAATTCCCTGTTCCCTAAGACTTCTACTTAAAATTTCAGTTGCTATGGTTCCATGTAAATAGTTATTAAAGAAAACAGTTTTTAAGACAGACTTTTTGTGGGGTGTGGTGTAAACTTTTTCTACATTTTTTTGGGGGGGCATCACTGTTCTCTGGTGGGAGTGGGAGGCCCAGCCTTGCTCCTGGAGAGCTGCTGCTGGATTTGAACTGGCAAGCCAGTGGGCCGCAGTCCTGCGCTCAATCACTACACCAGCCTTTTTCTTCATTTTGAATAGTACACTTATCCATGCTCTGTATCAAAACACTTTCTCTTTCTCCCAGTTGACCCCCCAAAGAGAACACACTAAGCTAATAAACTTCAGGACAAACACCTAATATACCTCACAGAAACTTCACCACAAAGGGGCAATGGAAGTGGGGGGACTATTGCTTTTCAAATGTGGAGAGAATGCACATTCCAATGGAGCGATCAGAGTAGCTCTGCCTGAAAGAAACAAAGTTTTGAAATAATATAAAATTCCCAAACCAGAGAATTAGAAAGTGCACTAATATAAGAGAAAGAGTCAAGTATTGCTTCAGAGCAAGAGTGTTATTTTGGAATGTTTGATACAAAGTTACAACTATAGAAAAAAGGTAATGACAGAATGTGTACATCCAATGTGCTTACAAGACATTTGCATTGTCCTCTTGTTTCTTAACACAACTTATATTTTAGTTTGTAAGATTTGTTGGCTTGTATGTTGCTGTGGTGTTGGAAGCTATGACACTGATATTTTCAAATATCTGCAGTGTCACATAGATGGACAGATTTCATCTGAGCTATGAGATTACTCAAATATACTTTATTCACACAGAAAAAAATCAGTAAAAATGCTCAGATCTGCTTTTTCAATTCCTTTTGATGTTCTATAATTCCATCAAGCATGGGTTTGGGAAGAGCAGCTAAGAAGATCCCTGCACTGGTGTATAACCTCTCAGTGCTAAGTCCTCCTGGTGACTTCTTTCAGGACGCTTATCTTGCAGCAGTTGCTGAATGAGTGCCCTGCTTGGGTCTGTCACTCAACCAATGGATTATGTCAACTCCCTTAGCAGAAAATGAGAATGGATAAAAATGTCTTCAAGTAGAAATATCTTAAAATATGTTGTGTGCTGTAACTGAGAGGGGTGCCAAAATTAAAGGGTATAAAAGGTGTTATGCAAAACAAAGAGAGATTAAGGTGGATGTCAAAATACTCTGAAACATACTCTTAATCATAGTTATGGAAGAAATAACGAAGTCAAAATTGTAAAAAGAAAATTTCAAAGGAAAGCTTGAGAAAGCAAAGTAAAATATTATAATCAAATGCACAAAGATCTAGATACAGAAAATAGTAAAGAAAGACATGCTTAAAATATCTTAAACTAAAAGAACTGAAGAAAAAAAATCAATCCTTGAAATGAAGTAGTAAAAGATTCTAATGATTCCGGAAGCATACAAAGAAGATGGAAATAATACATAGAGTCACAGTACCAAAAGAACTAGTTGACATGCAACCATTTCAAGATACAACATACAAGCAAGAATCCATGGTACTGAAGGAAATCCAAATACTGAGGCATTACTTAAAAACAAGGCTTTAGGAAGTGACAGAATACTTAATTGAGATGTTTCAACCACTGGAAGCATTTACTCATCTTTGCCAAGAAATTCAGGAGTAAACTACCTGGCCAATTGACTGGAAGACTATGGTAATTTTAACAATCAAAGAGAAAAACGATCCAAGAGAAAGTATAAATTATTGAACAATATCACTAATATACCATACAATGTAAGTAAACTTTGCTGAATATCATCCAGCAGTACATTGACAAGGAGCTGCCAGAGTTTTGATTCATAAGAGGGAATGGAGAAAGGAGTATCATTATTGATGTTAGAGGCATCTTGGCTGAAGGCAGAGAATAACAGAAATATGTTTACTTGTGTCTTATTGATTATATAAGGGCATTTGGTTGTGTGGATTTTAACAGACTATAGAGCACTTTGAGGAGAATAGGAATTTCAGAGCACTAATTTGTGCTCATATAGAACCTATACACAGAACAAGAGATGGTTGTATCAACAGAACAAGGGAAGACTGCATGGTTTAAAATGAGCAAAGTGCTTCAAGGTTGTTCAAATTGTATGTTGAGCAAATTATCAATGAATCTCAACTATATGAAAGAGTGTGACATCAATTTTTGAAAAAGGTTTTTAAGAAACTTATGTGTTAGTTTGGGTAGTCTAGAGAGAGAAATTGATAAACATGTATATGTGTATTAGAGAAAGTTTTATATCAGAGTAATTTTACATTAAGAAAACATCCCACCTGTCCAGATCAAATTCATAAGCCCAATCCTAGCCCATATGTCCAAGACTAGTCCATAAATTTCTCTTTAGACTCACACAACACATGCAATAATGTTGAAGGCAGGAAGATCACAGGCCAGTGGGTGGAAACTCCTGTGGATCCAGTGAGCGTAGAGGCTTCTCAGCACTGGCAGGGGTCCCACATGATTGCTTCAGCTCCAGGGCTCTAGCTTAGCTCCATGTACCTTGTCAGCAAGCGTGTCTCTCAGGAGTGAGTGTGTGTCTAACCTTGAATGAACTATTAATCAACTTGGTGCTTCCAAAAGAGGTCAGCAAGTTGTGATCTGAGAGCCTAACCTCTACCCCTTCACTCTTCAGTATCAACTTGAAAATAGATCTTGCAACTACCACACCTTTTGGCATGCAGATAACACAATCTTGTTTCTGAAAGTGAGGAGGATTTGAAGCACTTTCTGATAAAGATGAAGGATTTCAGCCTTCCATATGGATTACAACTTAAGGAAGAGAAAGCTAATATCTGCAGCACTGGATCAATAGGCAGTATCATGGAAAAGGCTGAAGTTATCAAGAATTTTTTCTTGCTTGAATTCAATGATCATGGAAGCAGAAGCAGAGAGTTTAAATGACGCAATGCATTAGGCAAATCTGCTGTACAAGAGCGCTCTAAAGTGTTGACAAGCAAAGATGCTATTTGAGGACTAAGATGTTTTTGACCAAAGCTATGGTATTTTTCAATCATGTCTTATGCATGTACATGTTGGGCATTGAGAAAGGAAGACTGAAGAAACATCACTGCATTTGAATTATGGTGTTGGTGAAGAGACTTGAAAGTACCTCGGACAGCAAAAAGAACAAATAAATCTGTCTTGAAAGTAAGGGCAGAATGTGCCACAGAGGAAAGATTTTGAGAATTCTTCTCATGTACTCTGGGCATTTTCTCTAGAGAGACCAGTCCCTGGAGAAGGACCTCAAGCTTGGTAAGGTAGAGGGCCAGAGATTGATGCAGTAACTAACACAATGGCCTCGAACCTAACAAGTGTGAGGATGGTGCAGGACTGGAATGTGTTTTGTTCTGCTGTACAGTGTAGCTTTGAGCTAGAACTAACTCAGCGACACCTATCAACAGCAACAGCAACACCAAGAACAGCAGCAGCAGCATGTTCATCTAAGTATGGCACCCAAAGGTTCTTAGTGGTTAACATGTCTGGAGTGTCTGAAGAGAAGCAAAGACAATTTGGCAAAGCAGAAATGTGAAGGGAAGCGAAGCAAAATCATGAAAAGAGGTGATTGGAGAGGAGGGTTGAAAGCTATCGGGGAAAGTGGCATTCCTGTTAAAGTTCAGTCCTTTAAAAAGTCAGTTTCAGGCAGCCTGAACTCAGATGTAATGGGGTCAAGGGGAGGAACAGCCAGGGCGGGTTTGGGTGTGCTTTACCTGTCAATCAGAGAAAACAGAGTCCGACCCAGCATCCTTTGTAAGGGGATGTACCACTTTGGTACTTTTCGGTTTATCTTTCAAATCATCAACTGTCTCTCCCAGTTTCCTGCCAATCTCTCAACAAATTAGATAAGGGCTTCTGCCTCCTGCATCTATCAGTGTGAGTGGTTCTGTCTTCCTATTTGTGGGTTTTTTTGAGGTCAGGGTGGGGAGAGTCCTTCTTTGGTCTAGTGGCCACATGTTAGGCTGTGATCTGAAGGGTCGCCAGTTCAAAATCACCAGCCTCTTCTGAGGAAAAAGGTGGTGCTTTCTATTCTCGTGAGCAGTGACAGTCTCGGAAATTCATGGAGGAAATTCTACCCTCTCCTTCAGGGTCCTTAGGAGCTGACATCAGCTCGATGGCAGTGAGTTTGGTGTTTTGGTTAGTCAGCAGCACGCCACCCCATTCAAGTCACCGATTTGCACTTCTGAGCTGCCTCTTCTGCGATGTGTCTAGCTTATTTCAGTTGGATACCCCAGAGTTACTTTTTTTCATCTTTTATGGCCTGGTTCCCATTAACATTTATACCTTTCACCTTCTGTTCGAAAGCTTCCTGTACCTCTTTTTTCAGGGAAGTGGTCCAGTTCCCCTACAACCAGCCACATCTGAATGGTCAAGGAGCCGTCTCAGCCACAGTCTGTTCTCAGGCCCCCATTTCCTCTCCTCTTCTAGTTTGTGCTTGGCATCACTGGCCATGGGCTGAAGACCCTGGAATTCAAGTCTCCTCTCCTTGTTGTCTGTGATCCAGCCCCAGGACCCACCCACTCATGCGTTGCCCTTGCTTCAGTTTGCCCTCTTTTGCTCCCACGAGTGGACACTTTTCTTCCTCAAGGCAAATGACTTCATACGAGTTGAGTTAAACTATTGTTGGGATTTAAGAAGACGTCAGGGTCCCATGACCACCAGAGGCAATGATGCCACCCTCCACCCCCCCCCGCCCCCGCAAAAAAAAAAAAAGATGACATCAGGGAATTGTTTTCCTTTCCTTTTCATTCATCCTGACTCTCAGAAGTCTGGAGCAGCAATCTGATTGGCATGTCACTGATTTAAGTTTCCATGGTGTTTGGTGTATACTCACTGATTTCAGCAAGTCTGAAATGCCGTGACGATGTAATGCATTTCTGAAGCTCGCCACTTTTCCAAGAAGACTTGGAGGCATGATTGTTGAGCAAGCCTGGGGCTGTTCACCTAAAGTCGATGGTTTAAACTTACCAGCAGCTTCAGGGAAACAGGCCCTTTCATCAGCAGGACGATGAGACTGGATGCCTCTGTAACTATTTACAGCCTGTGACACCTTGTGTAGGGCATATAGGAGTCAAAATAGATTCGATGGCAGTATTTTTTTCCTTCTTCGCTGCCCTTTTTAATTGTACTTTTGTTTTCTCAACAGTTTTGTTGCTTCAGAACCTATAGCTTCTTAGATGCAATTGACTCCATACAGCAGATGCCATTTCAAATTCATTTCTGAATTCTGCAGTAAATCTTTATGGTAAGTACAATGTTTATTTTCACCATCTTGGCAACATTTTTCTTCATTTATAGTACATATGCATTTTATATGACTTTTTTATTGAATTATCTGGTTTCTTTCTTGTTTCTTAACTTTCAAACATTGAGATCAGCCTTCCAGTGAAAACCCTTGAGTCTCTAAACTGGGATTTATTTTTGGAATCTGGACCCCTGAGACAGTGGTTCTTTGTTGGAAGGAGCGATGAAGCTGAGATGCAGCAGACCTTGAGTCTCTTTTGTCTGTTTCTATTTTCTCACCGCCTCATAGTGGTTTCTTAGAGCTTCATGGGGTAGCTTTTCTAAATACATATTTTTACATCTACATTACTCAAAGTGAAATGGACACAAAGGAGGTTGGGTGCAAGATAGCACTATACTCATGTTTTAGAAAGTTGCAGTTGGTGGTTTATTTAAATTTTAAATGGGAAAATAAATGAACAAACCATGTATTTTTGAGAATAAATAGGAAAGCATTGCTACAGAATCATAGAAACCTCTATTAAACAAAAATATCAAGTTGTGCAGTTATTATTTCCTCCATATAAATCTGCACACACCAGAAAGCAATATTCCCATCTCTTCAACCATTCCCTGAAAATTTCTTCAGTCTTCCATTACATTCTATCACAACGAGGGTTGTGGTATTTTTAATGATTCAAATTATATACCTTTGAAAAGTTTTGATTTGGGGAACAAAAAGAAATGCAGAGAGGCAAGCTCAGGGACTGTAGTGCTGACGGGGTAAGGTTTTCCAACATAGCTCTCACAGGACAGTCTTTGCTGACCTGGAGGAAAGAGTAGGCTATTGTTATAATGAGGAGAAAAAAAATAAGAACATCATTCCTAGACTTTTAT
The DNA here is from genome assembly GCA_004026705.1 of Nesogale talazaci. Taxonomy (NCBI): domain Eukaryota; kingdom Metazoa; phylum Chordata; class Mammalia; order Afrosoricida; family Tenrecidae; genus Nesogale; species Nesogale talazaci. The sequence continues at coordinate 1,433 of PVJH01014697.1, read as the reverse complement.
CATCAATACCGTTTTTAATTTTTAAAATTTCTTCATCACAGCCCCTGTGACTGTTCTATGTCATTAGAAAATCTATTAAAATTACTCTTTTGGAATTTCCCAAATTAGTTGCTGCAACCTTCTCAGTTGACCTCTCTGATTGAACTGATCTAACAGATTCCCTCAGAACTCACTGCGTTCATTAAACCTGGGGCTGGTTGTTCCAAGACTTGTCCCGGATTCAATTTGTTCCACAAAAATCTTTTCATTTCAAGTTGAGAAGACTAATGGAAAGATCAGCTATTTAAGTTAGCTCATCTCCAATTAATGCGTTTCTAAAGTCTCTTGCTTGAAGGGAAACTAATGAGACCAAGATGAAAACTTTACTGAGAGCACTTGTGTGTATCCACCCACTGATTTGCAGAGACATGTTGAAGCATGTTTTGTTTGGAATAGACTCATGCATGTATTTGTTGGAACATGAGTAGCGATTGCTTACTTATTTGTAATTACCCTTGTGTGGGTACGTGTGTGTGTGCATGCGTGTGCGTGTGCACACATGCATGCAAACACTTCCACAGGAACATAGAGAATGAGATTGTGAGCTCAGGCAGGCGCATATAAAAGACTTCCTTGCAGCTCTGACAGTAGAATCCACTTGAGAAAAGACATTGGAGGGGCTATTATGTTTTCCACCAAATATTCTCATTCCTTTAATATTCTCCAACAACTCTTAAGCGAAGCAATTAGGGAAACAATGTCAACAGGTTGATATTGTAAACGGGAGTTACCCAGCTGTTTATTCTTACCTTTTAGATCAGGGCCTCTCTAAGGGTGCCCCTGAGACCACCCGCATTCGAAGCAATTTGAGCAATTATTAAAAGCAAATTCCTGAATCTAATCCCACACCTACTGAGACTGTGTCTCACAGCATAACCCCCCCGGAAACTGTCCCTGGAACCAGCTCTCCAGGGGAGCCTTAATTGCTAAAGTCTACAAAATATTGCTTTGGATTAACTCCCTGCTGGTAATATAGCACACTGGCATTATCTAATGTTGAAAATGGCATAAACACACACTTATATGCTATTCAAACGGAGGAATGAGAATCTTTTACCTGAGCTGAAGGCTAGCTATGGCTACAGGTCAATGAATTTTTTAAAAAATAGTTTCATTGGGGGCTCTTACAGCTACTACAACATTCAGTATATCATTTGTATCAAGCACATTTGTACACATGCTGCCACATACATTTCCAAACACTTTCCACTTGAGTCCTTGGTATAAGATCCTCTTAATAAAAAGCTCCTCTTTCCTCTCCCCCCCTTTTTAATGAATCAGTTTATTGGGGGCCCATACAAATCCCATCACAATCCATACCAACATCAATTGTATGCAGGCCACATTTACACCCCCATTGCCATCATCACTCTCAAAACATCCTCCCCCCCTCC